>JACCPG010000379.1:82529-100673 GCA_016069955.1 Drepana arcuata
TTTAGAATCATCATCACAAATTTAAGAGCTGGGCTCTTGTCGGCTTCTCTGATGCAGTCCCCTCCATTCGCTTATGTCCAGCGCAGCCTCCTTGACCTCCTTATACGTCATGAGAGACACTTTTTCTTTGATCTGTCCCATGTATGTTAATCTTGGTCTTCCTCTTCCTCTCTTCCCCTCTACCTTTCCTTCTAAGATGTTTCTAAAGAAGCTATCATGTCGTATAAGATGATTGGTTCTTTGATTCTTTTAGATTTAGAATACCTTATTTATAAATTGCATCAGTATGACAACCGAATAAATACAAAAGTAGGCCGCATCTAATCTGTACAGGCTCCCTCGCAGTTAGACCATTGTCCAGATTATTTTCAGATGCCTTTCATTCAGCATCCTGTCTAGTCCTGCGGGACGTCATTGTTTTCCCGTCCTCTCATGTAAGCATCCTTATTACTGTGAAAGTTGTGAACAAAACCTTCTATTGCACATTACCACGGGGTTTTTAATGGTGTTTTTTTTTTGCATACAGACTGAGTATGAAAAATAATGTACTTGTAATCGTAGCTAATGTTAAATATAAACTATTGCAACTTGATACCTACTTGAAGGTTGTGAAGATTTATTTCTTGAGTACTATAAATTACGAGTTTGTTGAATTATGATTTTATTTTGATCACTATAATTTCTCTTTGCTACTCCGTTAGGGACTCGGCGTGATGATATGTATATATAAATAAAATAAATATATATCTTGGGACAATTCCACACAAATTGACCTAGCTACATATTAAGCAAAGCTTGTACTATGGCAACAATGCAATGATATATATACTTATATAGATGGATATATACGTAAATATGTACATACGACACCAAGACTAAGGTTCTCATACTCAAGTTCATTACAAAAATATCTGCCCTCATCGGGAATCAAACCCGCGACCTGAAGCTTCGCAGTCGGGAGCTCTGACCACCAGATGACCGTATATGAATTTAATTTTCCACCAGAGATATACGACCCACGTGACAGATGGCGAGTCTGACACTGTCCCTCCTTGGGACGTATGCTGATTGCTTCGCGATGTTTTTCGTCGTCTTAATTCTTAAACGTTGCTCGTGTATAAAACCCGTGTATAAAAAGAGTTGGAACCCACAATATAGACTGCTAGTAACTAATGAAACCACTAGGGCACCACGGCTCTCGTAATGAAGAATCAAGTATTGTAACTAAGTAATTAAGAATATCACTAATGTTGAATCCTAGAAAGTCAGACTACTAAGTAAATAGTATTTATTTCCCAGTCAACGTAGCCACCGTTTTCCGATCCTTCTGAAAAACCCACTAATTACATTAATGTTATAGAACTGAAGTATTTGTTATGAAACCTTCCGAGCTTTCACTGAAACCGCAAGTTGATTTCCCAAGATAAAGCACAGCCTCGGCCGCCATCTAATTTAATTAACGCTTTAATCAGTTAACTAGCAACGCTGAAATTGAGGTTTTTAAATCTAGAAGTAGTTTTTAATTTGTTGATGCCTTGACGTATTAGCTATGCCAGTTATTCAAATGAAATCTTGTCCTAAGTCCGACCTATTTCACGCCAAAACCAACAGGCAGAGAGGTACAATCAGCTTGAAATAATACGAACGCAGTTCATTGAATAATGAGTACCTACCAAGTAAAAACTGGTGTAATCCAATTTTTTATTGCTTCTCAGTTTGGATCTGGCCTACAATTGTTATTAGTATCGCCTACAATTTATTTATTTATTAAAACATTCAGCAAACATTCTTGCACCGGCGAACTATTATACAACATTATGTAACAAACAATAAATAAATACGAATAAACCTAGATTTTAAAATACATACATGCTGCCTGTATCTACTAAGCTAATGCATGCAACCTAAAGCAAGACAGTAACGGAATTAATATCAGTTTTCTGTAATTTATTAAGTAAATATCTAAATAACATGCCGTATACTTACAACTACCAAATTAATTAACTAGATATAAATGTATTCCATCCAATGGTTGTCTGGAAGATATCGCCGAGTGCGATAAGACCGCCAATTGTACTTTTTGCATATGATGTACTTTCTAAATTTAATATAGTGTACAATAAAGCATATATAAATAAAAAATAAATAAAATAACTATATATATATGTATAAATGTCAGGTCCCTCAAGTTGAAAGTATTTTTTATGACGATAATAAATAAATAAATAAATAATGAAGAAGTAGAAGAAAGTAGCTTTCTTTCAAAGTAGTATTTAAGTGAATTGTTAGGTTTTTGAATGAGATTTAAGAACAAAACAAGTGGTTAACCTGAGCATACTTTCACACCTGGTTCTCAACGTTTACTTAGCGTACTTTCTCCAGTTTCCAACAAAGAACGAAAGTTAAGTGAATTCAAAAAATTTGGTGCACTTCGCAGCCTTTACAGATTTTAACCCTAAGGATGGACTTAACTTATTGAGTTACTATTATTATTATTGCCTTCCATTAATTAATAATGGACCTACATACATATAGAAAGGTATTCTTCAATACGTGTACTGTTTGTGTTCTGTATATGTTATATTTGCAAATATATTTTATATTTTAATATTGTAACCGATGCAAGTTATATATGACGAAAAGCCATAATTTTTTGCCTAATTTCACGTGCAATGCAATTTAAATGCTAACAATTCGCAAGAATCTTACGTAACATAAAAATATACTCTATGACTACACATAGTTGACAAGACTTTTAATTAAAACTCAGTGTAATTGGGTACTTTGTTGCAACAATACTATTTTGTAATAAAAGTGAAAACAAACACGATCGAAAAATGAAACCTGAACTACTTATGAGCCACACAAACAATTACCACGATAGGATGATTTGCTTAATGGTACTCGTTTAGGTAATGTTCTAAAATTAAAATAAAGCCAGTTCTCTCTAGATTTACAGACCTCTTTCGCTTTTACCTCATTCTGTTCATACATGTTCGTCGGTTTCCATTGACGTTGCAATTTTAATAAAGATTCATACATGTGATAGCCTAGTACTAACCAGGTTTGGCAAGAGTGTCTTGCAAGAGCCGCTGACTAGCTAGACAAACATCGTGGCGTGAAGGCCCGTGCGGGGTAGGCACACGTCCTCCAACAGGCACCGAGTGCCTCTCGTTGCCTCCAGCAGTGCCCACTGACACCGACCGTGTGCCGCATTCCCTCCTTGGCACCTGGAATAGAATTGGGACTCAGTTACATGTCACCACAAAAGTATATAGTTGAAAACAAAGAATTTTTTGAATATACTGTACTGCGATATTGCGAAAGGCTAATATATAATAATAAATATAATATAATAATATAATATAATAATATATCCTCTCTAGACTTACTGGCGCTCTATACTCTCTGCCTACCCCGTTAGGGACTTGGCGTGATGATATGATGATGATGATGAATATATCACCTCACGCCTTCCAACAAGGGTCCCCGAAGGGGTAGGCAGAGGTGTGTATAGGTAATACCCACACACCCACTTTCCGCCAGAGGTATATTAGGTGCCAACGTGACAGATGGCGAGTCCATCGCCGTTACTCAAGCACGACTATACATACGCCTTTGAATTTCTTCTCAGACGTATGCAGGATTCCTCTCGATGTTTTCCTTCACCGTAATGCTCGTGGTGTGACTAATCACTGTACTTAAGTTCAGAAAAAACTCATTGGTACAGTCGGGATTCGAACTTGCGACCTTTGCGTCGCAGGCAACTGCTCGAACCACTCGGCCACCACGGCTATATAATAATATTATTTTAATACGTTCAAGTAGAAAATTGGTTGATTTCTCAGATCTATCTGCTGCGGTATCCCAATGCCAATGTGTCACCCTCATGTTTTTAACATAACCAAAAAAGTTGGTTAATATCATAAGAATAGGTAGGTATATCTGCTTGTTTTGTTGTTGAATATCTTGATGAATGAATCTTTAAAAATGTAATTCATACTGTGACACTCATATTATGAAATTTCTGAGACATTTTATATCCCATTTCGTTGCGCAATATCATAAGAACGGAACTACTGACACCGTTTCTCTCAAATGACTGAAGCAAATTCAGAATATTCAGTGACATCTGCCAGATGCTGCTTAAATTATGTAGTGTAATTTTAATAAAAAAAATACGACTTTATTTGTGAATGTTGAAACAAGGCTTTATTAAATGAGATACATTAAATCGTTGAACATCGATTGTGGGATCACAATTCTATTACCTTTCTCATGGAATCTTTGAGCACGAACACCCAGTATTATCTTGTGGTTACTCAAATAGTTTGTGCTTTAAGACTTGCGGTCAATTCCTGTGTGGTTGAATAAGTCAATTGAGTTACTCCATCAACTGTTTGTTTAGCTAAAGGCAATCAAATTCAATGCGTCTGTAAAGCTTCAAACAGTTGATGGAATTCGACCTGCTTTCAAAGATCAATCAATACGTATTTCTAAATGAAATTCTAACATGGGTGTGTAAGCTACATTAGGGCGTTAATTTATTGGACTTTCAAGTGAATAAATACGGAGTTCGGTAACAAGTGATGTTTAGTACCGAGAAGGTACTTGGTTGAACTGTATGTGAAACACCTAAAGGTAAAATAAAACCAATAGTATTCCTGATCTGAGCCGGTATAATGTACAAATAAACGCCGTCTACCACAATGTTCTATGTGAAGCTTCCTATAGCGCGTTATACAGTGAAACGTAGCGACATCTAGTGGTGGTAGCGTGTAACTTAATATTAATTGTGTTATAAACTATTTGGTATGGGTTGCGTGAACAAGTGACTTTATGTGTATTAATTCAATCTCTAATATAATAAAAAATAATTTAACGTTGTAATCTCGACATTCTGTCTGCAAGCCGTGACGAGCGCATAGCTCGTTGAACTCATACAGCGTGGGATTTATTATTGTTCCTTTCCACTATAGCTGTAAAGATTTAATCGATACCCACGTAGAAGTCATGAACCAATTTTCAACTAACTTGAAGTGCTAGCACTTGCACGTAAACAAATTGCTACGCACGGATTAGTAAATAAAAGAAAATATTTACTCTCAATGAAACGAGACTAACTTGAAGTGCTAGCACTTGCACGTAAACAAATTGCTACGCACGGATTAATAAATAAAAGAAAATATTTACTCTCAATGAAACGATAACGGAATAAGCTTTGATTACGCATTATTGACTGCCTATAAATTTAACCACGCCCGTAAACACCAAAAGTTTAAAATTGGAAGCCGGCGGAAGCATTAGCCGAGCCGTTGACAGCAACTTGAAACAAGTAGCGTGGAAAATGTTCAGGCCATTTCCACTTTGATCAAATTAATGTGACGTCACCGACGCCATGTTTACCCCGTCGCGCGTGGAATCGCCGAAATCAAATGTTTCAAACTTGCGTAAACCATAAGCACTTTATTCTATAAACTAAAATATTTTCCAATTGCGTAAATAAATACAACTTCAAGGTGCTCAATTAAGTATATTTTTATTTCGATTTGTATCGAATATCATATATCAATATCGGGCAAATTTTATGAGTATCCCAGAAATACGTTTAATATATACTGTTTTAACAAACAGTAATCCCTACGTTATAATAATAATACAAAAAGCTATCTTGTTTTGTAGGCAAAATATGACGATTGTTTATTATAACAACAATTAATAATATTTACAAAGAACAGTTGAAACTACTAACTACTTACAGATAAAATATTTGTCCCAAATCGGTATCCCGAGGCAACGTGCCAAGAAGACTAGCAGCATTGCCACGCTGGATAGCAATGCTCATTCTCTGACCGAGATATGTTCCAGCCCGCCTGTCACGAGAGGTCTCGACTAGACGGCGTGAGACCTCTTTAAAAAGATGGTGAGCCTCAGACCCCAAGGCCTCAGAGTGCCTAATATATAGTAAAACATAAATGTATTTAGTGCTCTAGGGCTCGAAGACACGAATGTGGATGAAGCGAATGTTTTCAAGTCTAGAAAGAACTGGCGCTTTACCCACTTTGCCTAAATCGTGAGGGACTGGGCGTGTTGTCTAAGCTTGTGTGTATAAATTTATTTTCCAGTGATAAATTAGTTCCGAGTAATTAAACAATGTAAGTATCGTAAAACGATTGAACAGAACATAAAGCTCATTTAATTGCGCGTTCTAATGCCATACAAATTACTCTTTACCGACTCATTAGTACTGGTAGACAATTTTAAGCTACAACCTTAGAGGATTTATGTTAATGAATGGTACACACCCACATTGTAACTTGAGTGGTTCCGCTTACACAGGTATTTTCGGTGCACTAAGAAACTCTTCATAACGACCTGTTTAAACCCAGATTCTCAGTGTTTCTGATTATCTACTAGAAGAAACAAACACTCAAGTTAAACTCATATACTTATAATATGATTACGGCTCTTCTCTCTTGGGTAGTAGCATTTTAGTAAGCTTCTTTAATAAAGGACTATTTAATACATAAATATATTTTCTAATCGGATGAGTAGTTCCCGGGAATAGCGCTTTGAAACCTTTAAAGCACAAAACAAAAAATTCTAAGGTCTGAGTTAGAAGTTCAATGAAAATTCCCCAGACACGACTTGAACAACACAACTCACAAAGCGATTGTGTATTATTTCTGAAGGGGCATAAAACAAGCCTAATGTGTTTACACCTGGAACACACTGAACATCGCTCTCGTAATTAGCCAACCGTGTCGAGACATGGGCAAATGTACCTTTAATTATCCCATAACCCTTATTGCTATGGGCATAAAACACTCGAATGCCATGATAGATAAACTGGAAGGAAAAACTTTGGTAGCAGCAAAGTATTTGCTTTCAGTATTTACCTACTTATAGTCGCCGTGTCATCAAGATTGCAAGTTCAAAGCCTGGTGGTGTTGGCTATACTTTTCTAAACTCAGGTACAGTGATATCACACCACGAGCTTTACGGTGAAGAAATTTTTCGTGAATTAATCTTCATAAGTTTAAAAATATTTTTAAAGACCTTGTATAGTCGTGCTTGAGAAACGGCGAGGAAACTGCGATGGCACCTAACTACACACCCGGCAAAATTGCTTTTACGACTCTGCCTACCCCTCTAGGACCCTCCAGGAAATTCACATACATATTATTTTTTTTACCGCACTGTGATATCCAAGTATGAAAGTTAATGTATGTAGGTCTGCATGTTAAATTATCTATGTATTATGTATATATGTTCGTTGCAAATGCATCGTTATTTATTTAATTCCATCAGTATAAATCAACATCAGTAAAACGAACGCGTTCCATCGGTCGGCTAGTGCTAGTTCGTGCGCTTTGGTGGCCGCTTAAATTTAGAACTTTACTCCAATAGATTATTTTAAAAATATTCCGTACATACGGTTTTCCGCTCGGAATATTTACGAGCTCGTTTATGGATACTATTTTCTAACAATACGCTATTGTTAGAAAATAGTCCTGATAAAATACTATAGAGTCAAAGCTCTCCTAGATATGTATTATCTATTATTATAGTATCTATTATTTTCCATTAATACTATAAGACTCAGTTTCCCACGGCTTAATTAATTAACTAGATTTGTTGGGCTAAATAACAGTGCCCTATTGCTGACTGTAATAAAGTACCTGTGCCAAATTTCATCAAAATCCGTACTGCCGTTCTGTCGTGATTGAATAACAGACCATCATCCGTCCATATAAACTTTAAAAATATATTATGAGTGCTGATATAGATGCGTATAATGCCACACGTATGTATGTACATATATGTATTTATTGTTGTAAAATAGTCTAAAAGTATTTATCCAGACAAAATCTACAAATGTAACCTACGTCGCAAGTTTCGTCGATTGAACATAAAACGTTTACACCACAGGCTGTGTCATACAAAAAGAAAAGTTATCCGCACATGCTTCGTCATAAAATACTAACTACTAACTAAACATTAGATCGGCATCGACATATATACATGTATGTATGACGTTAGTAAACATGACGCTAGAGAGCTTCACACCACATTGCACTATTGTGTTGAGGTTGATAGGAAATGCCGCATCCATTTAGTTATTGGAAAACTCTTATATTACTTTTGCCTATTGAAATCACTCAGCTCTTTCATGCTCAATTAAAAAACGATTTTGTTTATTAATCACACTATTTGTAATTCAACATTAAGCAAGTACAGCATTGACAGCCATCTGGTCTAGTTGTCAGAACTCCTAGGTGCCTAGTGGGCAGGCAGATATTTGTGCGATGAACATGTTTATCTATATATTTTTGAATATTGCTTTCTATGCCTATGCCTAGTTTGCGACTAGGTCAATTTGTTTGGAACTGTCCCAAGGTTTGTTTATGTTACTTTTCCAGTCAATTTGAGTCTCCAAACAAACCTATAATATAATAATATATATATATATATATAATATAATATAATAATATATATTTTGTATATATATATATATATATATATATATATATATATATAATACCTATACAAACAAACCTAAGTATATAATATACTCAAATCTTTTTCGGTTAGACAGAACTGAATGGTCAAGCGTGGAATCGAAACGCAATAGGGTGTCAAGACGAGAGTCCACGTAGACCGATGAATAATTGGTTTGTGATCGAAAGTAAATTGGTGGCGTGCGGCTGGCAACGTTCACACTGCAGTGTCGGAAGCACAGGTGAAATTTCTATTGGAACTACAAAGTAATGTTCAGTCTATTGAAACCGTACCGGTGCGAACAAACCGCAAATATTTTAGGAAACTCCATTCAAATGTTGCTCCGTACTTAGTTTAACCGGCTACCGAAACTGAGGTATTATGTGTAGGTATACACATAATAGCTACATTGTTATTTGTTATATAAGTACATATTCGATATAAGTACATAGGATTTATAAAATACATATATGTATGTATCGACATATTAGAACAGGGTTGGAAGAGAGAGTAGCCAGTAGCCTCTATTTAAATTCGACTTACAGACCTCTTTCGCTTCACCACAAATGAATATATTCACGCCTTTCAATGGTAGGTATACCTTATTTTTTATTATTATTATATCCTCACGCCTTCCCACAAGGCTCCCCGAAGGGGTAGGCAGAGATATATAGGTTATACCCACACACCCACTTTCCGCTATAGGTATATTAGGTGCCAACGTGACAGATGGCGAGTCCATCGCCGTTACTCCAAAACTACTATTATTAGGTACTCTAAACAACACTACTCCAACATAAACACATTATGATAAAATATAGATCATACACAGGTACAACAGATAAAGAAACATAACTTAAAAATAAACCTGTGACGTGCACGTCATGACAATATCGTGTAAAGGACCACTCATGTACACGTGTCTTAACTAAGTTAAACAACATTATCTCACTTCAAACATTGTAATGTGATAAAAGATAAGCTTAACAATTCGCGCACGAGCGCAATGCACTCAGTTTCATTAAAGTTACTCGGTTCAATGAAATTATAAGCATAAGGGTTCCTCAGGAAATGGGACACTTGTGCTCAAATATGTGATAGGACACAAAGAAAGGAAGGAAATTAAAAAAATCTATATTTTTACAAAGACAATAATAGAGCGGTGGTGGCCGAGTGGTTCGAGCAGTTGCCTTCAAACATGCGACGCAAAGGTCGCATGTTTGAATCCCGACTGTACCAATGAGTTTTTCTGAACTTAAGTACAGTGATTAATCACACCACGAGCTTTACGGTGAAGGAGAACATCGCGAGGAAACCTGCATACGTCTGAGAAGAAATTCAAAGGCGTATGTATTGTCGTGCTGGAGTAACGGCGATGGACTCGCCATCTGTCACGTTGGCACCTAATATACCTCTGGCGGAAAGTGGGTGTGTGGGTATTACCTATACACCTCTGTCTACCCCTTCGGGGACCCCTTGCCAATAATAGTTACACGTGGAATGTAATATTTTGGTATCATATTAATCTATATATATATAGGAGATCCCATTTTTGAACTCACTCATCACGAAATCTCAGGAACTATAAGGCCGATTGACTGACTGACTTGATTGACTGAAATTTGGTAGGAGTATTCCTTACATGGTGTAGAGGTGAGCTAAGAACGGATTTTATAAAACTCAACTTTAAAAAAAAACACGTTTTTACCCCGGGCGAAGCTGGGTGGGACAGCTAGTTATATAATAAACTTACTTTAATAATGTTAGTGACATGGGTCCCTGACGGATGTGCGTAAAAGGTATGAGTAATTTTTCGAAAGATGGCGAATCCATCGCACTCATTGTTCCAGTCGGGACCCGAACTTACACTCTTAGTGTTGCAGATGAAACCACTCGGCCTGAACGGCTCTCAATTATAAGTAATAGTACAGTAATATATTCCAAAGTTGATGTCAGTATGTAATGCACTATATAACTTGCCTAATCAATCAACTCGCTTGTTCCGATAACTGAAGTAACTGATTCGTTACCTCCTTCGTGAATGTTTGAGAAGTTATATAAAACTAAATTTCATATTTCGTAAATTATATTTAATTTAATAACGTAAATTTTGATGATATAAAAACACAGACGTATAAAGTACGAGTAATATTTTTAGAACAATAATTTTAATTTATCTTCAATTTGTTTTTTATAAGGAACGAGTCCAACTTTGAATTCAAATGCAATGCTCAAAATGTTCTAAATTTAAAAACTTATTCAAGTTTAAAAATATCAGAACGCAGAACGGCAATTTTACAGCACATAGCTTAAGCGACAAAGCCTGTCCCGTGCAACAAAGGCATTATTAAGAGTTTGATACATTAGAATTTTAATAACACTAGCTATATCAAGTTCCAGGACACGGTAACGGGTTTTCTCGTGTTCATTCAACGTGAAGGGGAGCCTACGCGGCACTATTGTTTGGTGGCAGGTCCTAACGATATCGCTGCCCCGTTTTGTTCCCGAGATAAAGGTGTCCTGACGTAACTTGCACATCATCAAATTGAAACAATATTTTAACATATTCACACTCAATGGCGAAATGTATCACGAAGCTCCATCTTTCCCCACCCGTATGTTCGCTTGACAATTTCGCTTTTCGTATTTGATATGTATGAATTCTTGGATAAAAATATACTTTATATGATTAAATAATAATAATAATAATAATATATCCTCACGCCTTCCCACAAGGGTCCCCGAAGGGGTAGGCAGAGGTGTATAGGTAATACCCACACACCCACTTTCCGCCAGAGGTATATTAGGTGCCAACGTGACAGATGGCGAGTCCATCGCCGTTACTCAAGCACGACTATACATACGCTTTTGAATTGCTTCTCAGACGTATGCAGGTTTCCTCTCGATG
Organism: Drepana arcuata; assembly: GCA_016069955.1. Lineage (NCBI taxonomy): Eukaryota > Metazoa > Arthropoda > Insecta > Lepidoptera > Drepanidae > Drepana > Drepana arcuata. Next base: position 93,940 of record JACCPG010000379.1, read on the forward strand.
TTTTCCTTCACCGTAAAGCTCGTGGTGTGACTAATCACTGTACTTAATTTCAGAAAAACTCATTGGTACAGTCGGGATTCGAACTTGCGACCTTTGCGTCGCAGGCAACTGCTCGAACCACTCGGCCACCACGGCTCTCTATGATTATTTAATTATGATTATGATTAAATAAATTTTATTTTTTATTTACGACAAAAATAGAACACAGAACCTCTATTGAGCACCAGTCCTTTGGAATCACTGCAGTGCGTCTATGGAATCAACTTCCACCCATGATTAGGAAAGCTCCCTCCAAACTAATTTTTAAGCGCTTAGTCAAACAGCATTATTTGAAAGGGTCCTAGGGCACGTTCACAACCTCAAATTCACTTATGTTAGTATAGTAGCTATAATAATATATTATAAATATATATATATATATATATATTATAAATATATATATATATATTTATAATATATATATATATATATATATATATATATATATATATTTCTATGCACACCCGCTTCAATGATTCTCCTGTCAAGGGTGGTTGACTGGGAGAAAATGCTTTAGCATGAAGTCCACCATTGTACTGTAATTGTGCATAAACTTTAAATAAATAAATAAATAAAATAGATCACAATAATACTACAACATATATACATATCACCCCGCCGAGTCCCTAACGGAGTAGGTAGAAAGAATAGATCTAGAACAAAACGACAACAATCTAAAGAAATACCGTCAACAATATTTCTGCAAAGATTCTATTACGTATTGCTTCACCTTAATGAAACTAATCTTGTCAGTAGGTAATAAACAACGAGATAATTTCTTCAACAAATCACATTTGAAAACTTCAAGGTAGCATTAAACGCGAATGGGAGCGAAAAGAGTGCTCTTCCTAGATCCCAGGCGAGTAATTGCGTTTATCGGAGCGGTAAATGAGCGTTGCAATCTTTAATCAGTTCGGTCGCCTTTTTATTTAATTCCGCCGCATAGCTTCGCTTGTTTGTTTACCAAAATTAAGACTGAATTTACGACTGAGGGGAAGTAATTAACCTATGAAATCATTTTTTCAAACACACGCACATGTAAACACATACACACACAAACGTACTAATATATAATAAATAGATCGGACTCTGAAGGACGGGAACGTTAAGAGTACTCGAAACCGACAAGCATGTATGAAGAGACTGATGAATGTGGACGAAGCGAAAGAGGTATGTAAGTCTAGAGAGAACTGGCGCTCTATACTCTCTGCCTACCCCGTTAGGGACTTGGCGTGATGATATGTATAATTATATATCCTCACGCCTTTTGACAAGGGTCCCCAAATGGATAGGTCCACCCACTTTCCGCCAGAGATATATTTTGCGTACCATCATGTTCTATTTATTCATATTATGAGAAGGCGTGGAAATATATTTATTATTATATGTATTTATAGCGTGTACTTTAATAGTTAAAATGCTTTCTATGTAATTGGTTCGATGAAATAGTATCAATTGTTCATTGCCAAGCTCGTAGGTGGAACCTTAGCGTCGAGCTCGAGATAGAATAGACCATACTTCTTGTACGTCGAAAACAATAGCTAATTTCACAGCAACATGTTATTAACCTAGTTTGTAAGGAACGGTTTAGCCTGATAAGTCTATTATGATTCATCTCGAAAAAATTTTGGTTCAAAATCAAAATCAATTCACCTATAAATATATTCACGGTTCCTTATCGACCTTAAGACCTCTCTCTCCAAAGGGATAGGCTGGGGTGATTTTTCTCATCTTCTCTTCTAGCATATATATCTTCAAGCCTTCTCACAAGGGTCGCCGAAGGGTAAGCAGAGGTAAGCAGAGGAAATATAATTTTGGTGCTAGCGTGACATATGGCTAGTCCATCGCCGTTACTCACAATTATCTATTCTTTGAATTTCTGCTCAAACGTACGCAGGTTTGCTCTGAATGTTTTCCTTCACCGTAAAACTCGTGGTGTGACTTATTACTGCACTTAGAGTGCACAAAAACTCAGTGGAATAGTAAGGATTCGCAATCTTTGTCTTGCTCGCGAGTACTCAAACCACTCGGCCAGCGTGTCTCATCTAATAATAAACAGTCAGAAAATAAAAATATCTTTTTTTGTGAAAAGGTTATATTATACAAAAAAAATAAAAAGACTGCGAATGAATTCCAAAATTAAAAATTAAACTAAAATTCCAATAGAGTTGCACCAATGAACCATTCATTCGCTAACATTATTAATGACGAAATTGGGTACCTTGAATGCGATTGAAAATATTACATTGTGTAATATTTTCTGCGCACGGAATGCCACGCTAGAGCCATATTATTCACTATTGTTGTCATCGATATATCACTAGTATACAAGGCACGGCCTTCATTCGTCAATTAGTAGATACTAGCTGTTAAGTCACGTAATTCGTAACATGTTGCGATAGTAGACTATTACTACTACTATACTCTAGTATAGAGTAAAAACACGCATTGTAACCATACTGTACAAAATCAGTTAAATGCGACTATTATGACAAGATACGTAATCAGCCTCTTTTACGCACACACACAAATGCAGTATTCTAGTTTCAATCAAAAGTTCACAATGTGAGAATTTTCAAAGCAAATGCGAAGCTTTGGGGTGCTATTGTGCTGAAAAAAAATGCAGCAGTAGGTACTAATTTCGAATGCACTGCGCTCTCGTGAATGCCATTACGAGTTTAAGCTACCATACTTGAGATAGAGCTACCGTAATTAGCTCCAAGTACGTCACATGCTTTACAAAGTTCCAAATGGCAAAGAGGATCTAAGCTTAAGCACTGGCGCGTATGACGTAAATAAAAAAAAAAACTTTTTGAACTTGGAATCATGTCTCTTGTTAGAGCATTTGAGCAAAATTTGAATATATTGGATAAAACAAAAGAAAGCGACGTTAAGTCCGTTAACAATGCTAAAAAATAACTGAACATAAATAAGCGTGCAGAAAATTGACACATAAAAACTTGTCTAACTACTCGTAACAGGTTGTCCACGCCAAATACAGTTAGGCGACACACATAGCTGGCCCAAAAGCTTTGTTGGTATGTAGATTATGCTCAAATAACTATATGAGATATATTACATATAACAATAACTTTAAACATTTCATATTGTGAAATACATCTTGTATAACTGATCTGTAGAAATTTCATGAAGTAAGCATGCAGTTATTTATAGTCATACTAATGGTTTGGTATATTTAATAAGGTCTCCATCCTAGGTGCTTTTATTTTGGTTTTCATTCAAATCTTAAGCTGCACTGCTCTAAGTAACTGGACAGAATATTGCTAAAATACTTCAGTATTAAAAAATACATAATAATGAATAAATTTATTGAGTGCAACAGTTATCGCAATTAAAAAGGCACCTTTGATTTGTTTTACCTAACTACGCCGAATTAATAAGAAGAGGTTTGATTACCTAATGAGTGCCTACCCAATGATGACTATGAAAATGTTTAAAGTACATACAAATATATTTAAAATTTTAATGGTAATTTGTTAATTCATAAATATATAATTCATAAAGAGCCGTGGTGGCCGTATGGTTCGAGCAGTTGCCTGCGACGCAAAGGTCGCAAGTTCGAATCCCGACTGTACCAATGAGTTTTTCTGAACTTAAGTACAGTGATTAGTCACACCACGAGCTTTACGGTGAAGGAAAACATCGAGAGGAAACCTGCATACGTCTGAGAAGAGATTCAAAGGCGTATGTATAGTCGTGCTGGAGTAACGGCGATGGACTCGCCATCTGTCACGTTGGCACCTAATATACCTCTGGCGGAAAGTGGGTGTGTGGGTATTACCTATACACCTCTGCCTACCCCTTCGGGGACCCTTGTGGGAAGGCGTGAGGATACATAACATAACATATAATTCATTTCAGTACGTCTTATGCTTTCTGTTAATATAGTAAACGAAATGAACACGTTAATCTACTTGCGTACAGGGTGTGTGAATAGAAAGCGCAAGAAGTGATGCGGCAAAATTAATCCGAATTGTGCGGATGTAGGCTTATATGGCACAGAATAATTACGAAATAATAAGCACACTCTGTGCAAATGCGTGAGTGTGCGCTTCAACGCCTGAAGCGGACTGATGAGTGAGGCGAGATGAATTCAAGTCACCTATATTTTTTACTTCAATTGCATGTATCAAACAGAGTATCAAACCTTGGATTGCTACGAAGCATGCTGTGGCCGTCGAATAATAATAATAATAAATGACGAAATTGACCAAGTGCCAAATTAAGCAAAGCTTGTGTTATAGTAACTAGACAACGATATATTTACATTTTACTTAAAGAGATATTTAAAGATTTTACTTATATAGATATTTATAGAGTGAAGATAATAGAATTTATGAAATCACATTACTTCTCATTTTAATTAAGGTAAGAAAGATAAGGATCGATAGATAGAGCGAATTCAAGCGGACTTGTAGCTATGTCGTGACTTGGTTTGTCACGAGGAATATTGCAACGGAATATACCGCACGACTCGATTTCTTCACAGCCTCTTGACGTGATGATCAACCCAGTAGAATATCAATTGATATCCAGACTGAATAACATTACACTAGTAGCATAATATTTGATCTCATTTTTACTTTGACTGTTCTCGGTATGAGAATATCTCATAGAGGTACTAATTTATAATATGGTTTAATAAATTTAAAAATGTATTATAGTTTTAATTGCATTCAATCTAAGTTTAAATCACAAAAATCATATTATCTTTTGTTTAGTTCAGCAAGCTAGTTAGATTTTGCTTTCATTGAATTTTTTTTTATATTAATTTTATTGTACGTGATGTTACCGTACCTGACCGTAGTAGTACCCGAATATAGTTTATCGAATTTCGAGCGGTTTCGGTATAAAGGGATAGCATTACTCATGTTCCAATGCTAACGATCGATAAGAATATATAGGTGGGCGCTAAATAATTCAACGCTTGGATACAATGTTTGTCTACGTTGTCATAACAACATTTAATCGCAAGATTGAGGCTAATAACTGAGCAGTATACAGCTTGTTTCGGTTCGATGGGCTTCACGTGCTCAAAGCCTTTGTTTAAAACTTGACAAGCCCACACAATAAGCTCAGATAGTAATAACACTGTGACGAAACCCTAATACAATGCAGTAAAGTCAAAAGTTAAGTAACAACTTATGAGTATAAAAACCGGTTGTGTAAAATCATCATCAATTGCAGTTTTTTGACATGCTGTCCGTCAGCCAGTAATCTGTTTAGAGGTTGGTGATCTCAGCTATTTGTACCAAGGAGGCTAATGATTGACCAAGCGGACCTTGACATGTGCAAATTATTCTAATTTGAAAATGACGAATGATTCATAGATATGGTCCCACATATATAAAAGTATAGATGTACCCTGTGTTTTTCAGATAGTTGGATAGATATTAATTAGCTAGCTGTGCCCCGTGAATTCATCCGCGTTAAATATGGAAGTAGCTGGATTATATATGCCTAGTATTTCTTCTTGAAGCCGTGGTGGCCGAGTGGTTCGAGCAGTTGCCTGCGACGCAAAGGCCCCAAGTTCGAATCCCGACTGTACCAATGAGTTTTTCTGAACTTAAGTACAGTGATTAGTCACACCACGAGCTTTACGTGAAGGCGTAAGCGTAGCTTCACGGGAAGGCGTGAGGATATATTATTATTATTTTTTATTTCTTCTATTCTTCACACATAATCTGTAATCATAATTTATAATCTGGCTATAGAAACGCCTCTATTGAAACTATTTTAATGCAAATTCATCGAAAGGCAACAATCAGTGCAATATTGACAAATTTTTGAGGCCATTGAAAACCACCGAATTGAATGAAGTAACTCCAGTTCGGTTCAAACCGACACAGATGCGGTATCAATCTGCCTTGATTGTTCAAATCCAATCTAACGCGTACGACCACAATGGTATACGAATAAATTGGAAAACAAAACAACCTAGACCCTTATCCTGCAACGAAGAGAATTTGTGCACATGACTTTTAATTATTTGAATGGCCTTAAAATTCGGTGAGTCACGTTTTTAGTCTTTGAAATATCTGAGTGGCTCCTCAATGGCATTATGGACACAAATTTGGATCGAATGCTCAAGAACTCTACAAAGATTTAAAAATGTTCCCTTTTTATCTTCACGCTTTCCCTTTCAAAGGTCCCCAAAGGGGTATGCAGTGGTGTGTTAGACACCCGCTCGTCGCCATAGATATTTGGGTGTCAGATAGAGAGTTTATCACAGTTAATATTAAATATATATATCTTAACTAAGTATGGATAAAGTCGGATACAAATTTTTTTCTCTCATATTTCACATAAAATATATTTAATGTTGACATATAACGTTATCGCAAACTCAACAAGAACTACAAATCATTATTTCATATTGACTAGTTATAAATAGCAATATGATATTTTTAATCACTTTGACACAATAACACATAATATGCATACGAATCAGTAATTTAATCTTGAATTCCAGAACCACACAATGTTATGTTCGCACGCAATAGAATGATGATTTACTTATGCTACTAGAGATCTTTCTATTGATTGTGTTAAATTTTTCACACTCGATAATGATTATACATCAAGGTCTTTATCACGGTGTACTATTACTTTATTACTCGGAAGCACGAAAAGGAGAAATATTTACACATACATAGGTACATATTATAACTTTC
>JACCPG010000380.1:3053-76507 GCA_016069955.1 Drepana arcuata
GTGTCGTGTGGCGTGTGACGAGTGTCGTGTGGCGTGTGACGAGTGTCGTGTGGCGTGTGACGAGTGTCGTGTTGCAGGAGCCCGCGGGGCGCGGCGCGCGAGGACTCGGGCTCGGCGGCCTCGTCCCCGGAGCGGCCGGCTGCCTACCGCCCGGAGCGGGACGAAGGTGCTCACTTGTGCTCGGAGCTGTGCCAGTGCGGGGGTCCCCCGGCTATGGCCCCGCAGTGAGCAGCGCGTGTTGCAGACGATCTGGGCGAGGCGTGGGCGCGCGGCGTGCTGGCGCGCGGCGGGCGCGTGGTGCGCGTCACGTACCCGCGCACGGCCAACAACGACAAGGAGCTGAGCGTGCTGCGCGGCGAGTACCTCGAGGTGCGCTGCCCCTGCCCTCTGGCCCTGCCCCCTGCCCCTGCCCCTGGCCCTGCCTGCCTTGCTGCCGGGCAGCGAGTGGCAGCGACTGTCCCTTGCAGGTGCTGGACGACTCTCGCAAGTGGTGGAAGGCGCGCAACCGGCGCGGCGTGACGGCGCACGTGCCGCACACCATCGTGGCGCCCGCCGCCTCGCCGCCCGCCTCGCCGCACCTCTACCCCAACCCCATCTACACGCACTACCAGGTCAGCCCCCTCCCCATCTACACGCACTACCAGGTCAGCCCCCTCCCCATCTACACGCATTACCAGGTCAGCCCCCTTCCCATCTACACGCACTACCAGGTCAGCCCCCTCCCCATCTACACGCACTACCAGGTCAGCCCCCTGCCCATCTACACGCACTACCAGGTCAGCCCCCTCCCCATCTACACGCACTACCAGGTCAGCCCCCTGCCCATCTACACGCACTACCAGGTCAGCCCCCTCCCCATCTACACGCACTACCAGGTCAGCCCCCTCCCCATCTACACGAACTACCAGGTGCTAGACGAATCCATATCATGTTCTCGTATTGCAGGAAGGCGGCGGTCGCGGGTCCGGCGGCAGCAGCCCCACAGGTGCGGCTCGCGCGGGGGGCGGCGGGGGGCCGGGGGGTGCTGGGGGGCCGGGGGGCGGCGGGGGGTCGGCCGGCGGGGGGCCGGGGGGCGCGGCCGACTGGGTGCGCCGCGAGCGCCTCGGCAAGAAGGGCGAGTTCCGATACTTCTAGCGCCGACTCGCCACTCTCCTCCCGACCGGCTCCTACCAAAGCGCCCGCGTCTATCCGCGATATCACATTGTAGCCATGACTAATGTCCTCGGTCACTCTTCATTATTTATCCGTCCAGCACATACTTTAGAGCTAGGCCTCCCCGCACCCTATCCATGTAACGCACCTGTCGAGGAGTTGGCGGCAGTATCGGAGCCCGTCCTCGGTCCTCCTGTCAGTGTGACTGTCGCTAACGTGTTGTTTGTGTGTGTGTGTGTGTGTCACCGCAGCTAACTGGCAGCTGTGTGCTCCGTCCCCATGCTCAATGTTTGCTTGGAGTGCACGATGGCCCCAGGCCGGCAGCCGCAGAGCCCCAATGGCGGGCTCGTTGCGCCGCGAGCCGGACATGTCGCAGGCTCATAGCTATATTATAATGTTTGCTAATTCAAAGATATTTAAAATACTGAAGTATTCATATTAAGATTATACTGTAAATGATACAAATGGGTATATTTTTATAAATATGTTTAATATATTGCAACGAGGATCTCCTCTAGCCGGATAGTGCTCCGACGTTGTATTTAAATTTTTATACATTAAATACTTTATACGAAATCTGGTGTTGGCTTCATTACCCCCGCCATCCGCCCGCGCCGTCGGCCGCGCCGTCGGCCGCGCCGTCGGCCGCGCCGTCGGCCGCGCCGTCGCCCGCGCAATCTGCCTCGTTTAATCGCGCACACAATATTTAGATAGTGAAGCGATAAATAATGAACTGCATCGATAAAATATTGCAAACGGAGTGCCGGAGTGGCTCAGTGCCGGAGTGGCTCAGTGCCGGAGTGGCTCAGTGCCGGAGTGGCTCAGTGCCGGAGTGGCTCAGTGCCGGAGTGGCTCAGTGCCGGAGTGGCGCTGTGCCGGAGTGCCGGAGTGGCGCGAGCAGTCCTCCGGAGGGCGCCGCCTGCGGTGAGTGTGTCGCTAATCATTGTACGCTGCTTGTTACGGCATGCTTGCTCTGCTCTGCTTTCGACTATTTCGGGTGGCTAACTGTGGGAATGTGTTTATTTGTTATCAATGTTTGGAACAGACCGATATATATGGCTCAGCCAACCGTGTCCGCCCGCAGCCAGCGAGGCGCCGCCCGCCCAGCCGCCGCCGCCGCCGCCGCCCCCGCCGCCGCCGCCCGCCCTGCCGCCGCCCGCGCCCAACACCGATACCATTAAATGTGAGTGCCTCAGGGCCTACCTTTTACCTACGTTGGTGCACTCATATAAACGACATTCATTATATAAAATGTGTGAGTAATGTTCTAGAGACGAATAGAAGGGAATGAAAAGCTGATTATTTGTGGTGATCTGAATGGATGGGTCGGGACAGCCCGTAAGGATTACTCGGCAGTACTCGGCAAGTATGGTGATAAGAGAGTGCCGAGGCAGGCAAGCTGATATTAGATGTATGCATGGAGAGAGACCTTTTTGTGGCGAACACCATGTTCGACCACAAAAGGGTTCATCAGTATACATGGGAACGGAAAAATGAGCGAAGCATGATAGATCTGTTTCTAATAGATCAGCGACTCAGAACACAGGTGAAGGACACCAGGGTGTATAGGGGAGCTGACCTGGGAACGGACCACTTCCTAGTTATAACTAGGATAAGGGGTCTGTTCGCGGGCTGGCGCTCCCGCGCTGGGGGTCCCTGTTCTGCAGTCGCAGACCGCATCAAAAGCTGGAGGCTTCAAGATGCGGCTATTAGAGACAGATATCAAGAAAGGGTATCTGAACAGCTAGCCTGTCCACCGAAAGATGTGTTTGAGACTGTCGATGTTTGTTGGCAGTTCCTTAAGTCCAAGTAAAGCCGGTATAAATGAAGGCCATTTAAAGTAGTATATGCAGTCAGCTCTTCTGCCACAATGCGCCTGTCCCCAGCGACCAAGTCGGTGGGCAGCAACGCCAGCACTCTGCACGACGAGCTGAAGATGGTGTTGCCGCAAATACATCAGCGGAGGAACAAGCTCGACATCAAGAAGACACCGGACATCTTCATCGACCAGGTATCCCACACACTTCTAGTCGTCCCCATCCATAGGTCCCGGTAAGGACTGGTCCACTGAGCGTGTGGCGTCCAGTAGTGTAGGCAGTCGATGGGGATGGCAAGTGCAATGTAAGGCAGCAGTGTCACGTGCGGTTGCAGCGCTCCAACCCCGAGGAGGTGGTGGAGTGGCTGGAGGCCAAGGGCTTCAGCGCGGCGACGCAGCGAGCGCTGCGCATGGCGGGCCACCAGCTGTTCGGCCTCTCGCGCCAGCAGCTGGAGCAGGCGCTGGGGGCCGACGAGGGCCGGCGCCTGTACTCGCAGGTGCTGGTGCAGCGGAACGTGTCCGGGGTGAGTCGCGGTGAGCCCCGCCGCCATACAGCCCCAGAAGCCATGATGACGTCACCGTCCTCACCTACGCATTGTGTATGTGTGTGTGTGTGTGTGTGCAGTACAAGACGACGTCGGCGTCGGAGCTGCAGAGCATCCTGCGCAAGGTACGCGAGAAGGTGGAGGTGTCCTAACGCTGCGGGGGGCTCCACCGCGCTGGCAGCCTGCCGCGAGGCGGCGGGCCAGTGGGGAGGAGGACGACTCCTCTTGCTGCTAGCGCTCGCAGCTCTCAGCGCTCCGACCTCGGCGCATGCGCTCCAGCTGATATTAACTAATAGACGATAACTTTATGCATAAGTATTTACTTTGTAACTAATAAAATATTTAATATTTTTTGTTTTCTATGTACATTTGTGTTTATTGCCCGTACCCTGGACCTTTGTATGGCAGTGCAGTATGAAGAGTGTATGGACAGTGTCTGGACGTGGGAAGATGTCAGCATGCTGGGGCAGTGAGCGCTGTGAGGTGTAAGGGTGCACGGCCCGTGCATAGGATACACCTAGCACCTAGTGTACGATCGATATATTGCTCTTTCTCAGTGGGTGATAAATATATTGATTTTAGTTCACCACTTCCCACTAGATGGCGCTGGCTAGTTTTAGTATAATCTATATATATATATATATATATATAGGAGATGAGAACGCACTAAGAACGCACGGATGTGGAGTGAAAATGGGAAACTTAGTGGTCAACTGCCTACTATACGCCGATGACGCGGTTTTACTGGCGTCATCAGAGGGCGAACTGCAGTCACTAGTTACCATAATGAAAGAAGAATGTGAAAAGAAGGGGCTGTGCCTAAACGCTGGCAAGACTAAGTTTCTGGTATTTGAAAGAGATGAACAAGTGACCGAGTGTGCTATATCGGTAAATGGGCAAATTCTAGAGCAAGTGAATGAATTTGTATATCTAGGAAGCATGTTCACACGAGATGGAAAGCATGAAAAAGATATTGAAAGAAGTATAACTGCCGGAAATAAGGTGAATGGAGCCATGTCGGCGTTGATGGGCAGTAAAAGTCTGAGCAAGAATGCTCGAGTTGCTGTCCACAATGCGATATTGGTACCTGCCTTATTGTATGACAGCGAATCCTGGGTATGTCAGAGGAAGTATGAAAATAGCTTGAATGCAGTCGAGATGCGATCTCTTCGAAAAATGTGCGGCGTAACGATATTAGATCGAATCCGCAATGAAGAGATTCGCAAATCAACTGGCGTGAATGAGGGCGTGATTGTAAAGATGAAGAAAGGCATGTTACGTTGGTTTGGACACATAGAAAGGATGAGTGAAGAAAGATTGACGAAACGAAATTTGCCGCCAAATGCTACTTTGACATTAGGTACACATTTTTTCACTTCTTCGCGCCTTTTGTATTGTAACACACAACATTAAATTTGTATATTCGCATAATGCTGGATTTCATTTCTCACGCATAATAAAGTGAAGTTCAGTTAATATACTAACGCCTTATTAAAAAGGATCCACACGAATTGGTCCTACAAATCAAAAACTCAACCAAGAGGTAATCCCGCCAAGCCAGATCACGCAAACACAATTTGGTACCACGAAGCTGGATTACCTGAACATAATTCAGTGTTCAGAGCCGCATAATCTGAACACTGGTTTATCCTTTAGAGATAATGAAATACCATCGCGAACTTTTATATCTGTTTGCGCGCATAACGCATTATTTCATTTCGGAATAGTTTGTTTGCTTTTTAGTGAGATCACGCCTCCTCATCTTTTATCCCGCCAAACGCACAAAGCGAATGTAAGCGCAAGACGGCACATTTTGGTTCGCAATCGTCGTACCTAAGAGTTCGATCAACACGCAAGGATTGCATTAACTAAAATATATTAATTAATTTAAATTATTGTGTACCTCAACTATAAGTTAGTGCCGTGAAACTATCGACTAGCCTACTCCTGAAAGCAGCTCGTCTTCAAGCAATCCGGCCTACACGTGGTGCCTAGATGTATGAAGGTATTGTGCATTTCCTTTTATTTGTTGACTGCCTATATACATTGTCCTTTGTGTCCTATAATAGGTCCGCAAGGCAGTCATCTTCCCGCCTATGCAGTTCGCCCTCTGATGACGTCAGTAAAACCGCGTCATCGGCGTATAGTAGGCAGTTGACCACTAAGTTTCCCATTTTCACTCCACATCCGTTCGTCTTAGTGCTCTCAGACAGTTATCTAGATATATAATGAACAGCCAGGTAGACATGATACACCCTTGTTTGACCCCCGACTTCACATCAAACCAGGGTGACATCTCACCGTTAACCCTAACGCACGCCTCGCTATCACTATAGAGTGATTTCACGGCATGCAGTAGGGAACTGTTCACTCCATATCCAGGCAACACGTCCCAGAGTTCCTTTCGTACGACTCTATCAAATGCCTTCTCTAAGTCGACGAAAGCGCAGAAAACCCTTTGGTTAATATCCAAAAACTTTTCCGCGATTCCGCGAAGCGAGAAGGTTTGATCCATACATCCTCTTCCTGGTCTAAATCCACCTTGGGATTCCCAGAGAAATCTTTCCGATCGCTCTTGCATTCTTATCGTCAGGATCTTCGTATACACTTTACTAGCTAAGCTGACCAAGCTGATGGCTCTGTAGTTTGAGCAGTCCAATCGTGATCCCTTTCTTTTATAGAAAGGCACGATGACGATGTGTAGGTACATGATACACCTTTTTCTCTATATGCCATGGGTGGCAGCAAGCATCAACGGGGAGTTCATTCGATAGCCTCAGCGTTCGCGGAAGCAAACTCCTTTGGAGCTGCGCAGTGCGAGACCTTTGGGGTTCCAAGGTATGGGGATGAATTCCCCGTCGATGGCGAGAGGTGCGGTGGTAGAAGGTGGAAGTGGGCATCATGTCGAACAATTCTGCAGAGCACTCCCCGTTATACAAGCGGTAGAACACACACAGGGAAGCAAAATCTCTCCTCAGACTTAGTGGTTCCAAGCCGCTTGTGAGTATGGGATCATCGACTATTCTAGCGGCGCGTTTCTGTACCGCGTCAAAAGGCCCTAGCTGGTATCGAGAGGCTCCAGCCCACAGGTGGCAGCAGTACTCCATATGTGGCCGAACTTGCGACTTATAAAGTTGCAGCCTTTGTTGCGATGTGAAGTACTGCTTAGCTCTGTTGAGCACACCGAGCTTCCTGGACCTGGCCAGCTTAGCGTTGTCCTATAATTACCACGGAACTGAACGTCGCTAGAAATGTCAGCTTATATAAGAATTATCAATTCCTATCAATCGGTTTGATAGTAGTTTAGTGTGCAACATGACGCCACCCGCGCCATCTGCACGCAGAGGGATACCCAATAATAAACAAACACTAATTTGATTAACAATATTTATTACCTAATTCATTTACAAATATTTAAAACAATTAACGTTGCATACAAAAATAACAGAGCGCAAAATGCGCGATCATATAACATGAATGTATGCCCGATGTCAGTCGGCTCCAGCTCCTCAGCACCAACAACACACTGGTGACGGACATCACCCGACTTCACAACTAGCGCAATACCTATACCTCGACAGTCTACTGTACCCGGGTCATTCCAAAAAATACTTAGCTACAATAAAAATAAGGTGTATAATATCCTGTACTTCCATTGCACAGCCCCACACTTTCCGCTAACAAAAGCGATAGACACTCACCAGCCCTGGTATAATATCTATTTACAATTAATATATTTATTCTAACGTCAATACAAATATCGACACTGAGACATGTCCAGCACAGCTCGCAGTCAATTATTATACTAAGGTCAATTATGATAACTACCGGGGCACGAACGTGCTCCCGACGATCAACTAAATAGCTGCATTACTGTACACTATACCACACCCTGGCACCCAGGCACCCTGGCACTCTGGCACTCTGGCACCCTGGGCTCATAATATCAAAGGCGGCCGCCGCCCAGCGAGCGACCCACGCACAAGCCACACGCACATACAATAATAACACAAAGACATTCAGGTTCGACTCAGTAAAGGAGTCATTAGATATAATATTCACTAAATTTAAAAAATAAATCCAACATGCATGCATCTCCCATCTCCCAGTGTTACATGCCCGTGGTCCCCCTGGCCCCCACGTGGCCGCGCAGTGGTACTACAGTCGCACCGCTTTACTCTCATAGCTTACACCCGCTGCTGTCACACGCCCAGACTGTGTCCTATACGGCGGCAAGGCGGTCATTATCTTACGATTGGTCTAGTGGTGTGCTAAAGTAAATGAAATTGGGAGACAAGAGAGGTGATGATGAGATAAGTCGACGATGTAGGGTATTTGAAATGCAGTATAAATGCAGCCGGCAGCTAGGGGAGTCCCCGGAGGGCGATGCGCGCCGCGATGGCCGCCGTCAGCGCCGAGCCCTTGCCGCTGCCGTCCTCCGCGCCGCGCAGCGAGAACTGCAACACGACGCACGCTCGGCACCACTCGGCACCACTCGGCACCACTCGGCACCACTCGGCACTACTCGGCGCGGTCACAGCCGAGCAGGCCGAGGGTAGGGGATTCGGTGCACTGACCTCGTGGTCGGGGGCCAGCAGGCGGATGTAGCGGCGCATGAGGTGCTCGATGCGCGGGTGCCGCTTGTACACGGAGCCGTCCACCGCCACGGACACCTGCGGCCGGTCCATGCGGCGCAGCAGCGACGCGATACCTGCGCGGGCGGGGCGTGAGCGGGGCGGGGCGGGGCGGGGCGGGGCGGGGCGGGCGGGGGCGGGCTACTCACACACGGACACCAGCTGCGCCGCGCGGTTGGACACCACGTGCGCCACGTGCTGCACCACGCGCGCGTCCTCCTCCGTCAGCGCCGCGCCGCCCGCCCCCGGAGAGGGGCCGCCCGCCCCCGGGGAGGGGCCGCCCGCCCTCGGGGAGGCGCCCTCCGCCCTGCGCAGCGCGTCCAGCGTGCGCGCCGTCTCCCCCGAGCAGTTCTCTCTGAGGAAACGCACCAGATAGGGCACTGGAGTACTATCAAATAGGATTACAACAGGGTACTCGCCAATGTAGTCTCGTCAACGTAGTACTCGTCGATGTATGTTGGAGATCAAACGATGAGACGGTACAATACGTATAGTGGGGGTAACTAACTCTTCGAAGAGGCTGACGTCCGCGGTGCCGAGGGTGCCGAAGGCGGGCGCGAAGGGGAACAGCCGGTCCCGCGCCAGCGCCGCCAGCACCGCCACCAGGATGTCACCCATGTATTTGCCACCGATGTACTTCTCGAACCTGAGACGATATCCACCGAGCGTCGTTACTCGGATCCAAAGCCTGTCTCCTCTCATATTAATCATTAGTGATGGAGGTCGACTACACTAGGGTTACCGTCAATTCCTACCGGTATGATTGATGCCTGATTGAAAATGTATTCTGAATAATGACGAAGACAATATCGGGAGGGCAGGGAGCAGTATCAGAGGAGGCGGCACTGACGTGAAGGAGGCGACGAGCAGCGAGCGCTGGTCCACCTCGCGGTCGAAGCTCGTGCGCACGAAGTCGAGGCAGCCGTTGTCGCCGAAGGCGCCCCACTCCACGTCCACGCACACGTCACGCACACGCTCGTGCGCCGCCTCCCAGTGCGTGACGCGCGCCGCGCGCTCCATGTAGCAGCCGTTGGAGCCCGTGCCCAGGATCACGCCCACGCCCACGCTGGGGTCGGCGTGCGCGCCCGCCATGAGCGTGCCGGTGGTGTCGTTGAGCAGCACGCGCACGGTCACGTCGAGCCCGCGCCGCAGCAGGCAGCGCTGCAGCAGCGCCGCCACGTCCACGCCCTCCATGCCGGGGCACTTGAAGCTCTTGGTCCACGTGATCAGCTCGCCCGACGAGATCGAGTGCTGCTTCATCGGGAACGAGAATGTGAACCCTGGCCGAGCAAACACCTCCGTTACTAACGTGACCGAGCACGTGCGAAGATCACCCGAGAGAGCGACCCCTGAACGCATGCAGCGGTCCACTGTCCACAAGTATAACTTTAGGTGTCGTAGGAGCCTGAGCCATCATATATGCACATACAGCCCTGCCCGCTCGTGGTGGTTACCTAGTGAGAAGGAGTCCTTCTCCATGCCTTCCGAGCGGAGGAAGTCTTGCACGCAGTCCGCCAGGAACCCAAACAGGTCCTCGCCGGGGCCCAGGCGTAGCTCATCGCTATAAGCACACAGCATTAAGTTATTGGAATTTCTATTTAGGTATTGAACATTTCACGACGTTTTTCTTTTGCCTAAACAGTCCTTATGCCCGGCCAACTCTTATGCCCGGCCAACTCTTATGCCTAACCGGTACTTGGGTTTTTCTGACTTTTAAATGTTAGAGTCTCTCCGTTTTCCCTTGGAGTATGAATCATTAACAGCGTGGAGTACACACCTGATGTGGTACTGCTTGACGTCTTCCCGCACCAGCTGCCCCTCGCGCAGCTCCAGCAGGAGCACGCGGAAGTTTGTGCCGCCCAAGTCAAGCGCCAGGAACACGCCTTCCTCTGAACACAGTGACACACGTGAGATCGCGAAACTAGTGAACCACCTCGCTCAGTTATGGAATTTGTGATGTGATCTGTGCTCATGAGTAAGCCTGCCTCCAGAGCGGCTAGCCAACGCGGAGTGGACTAGTTCGCTCGAGGACGCAGCGAATGGAACACGTGTGCATAGAGCAGTAGGGCAGCCTGGAGGCCAGCCAGCCACCGACCGGTGCCGTCGGGCAGCTCGGGCACGTAGGTGTTCTCCATCTGCAGGCTGGAGGGCAGCTGGCGCAGGCCGCGCTCGAGCTCGTCCTCGAACACGGCCGTCACGCGCCGCAGCGTGCCGCCGCCCAGCACCAGCGGCGCCAGGCGCGCCTCTATCTGCAACACGCGTCCAGATGCTATCTGACCACTGACCACTGACCAGTGACCAGTGACCAGTGGGCGACTGTGCGTAGACAAACATATGCGTAAATACTTCCATCTGACCTCGCATGTGGCGGGTCCAGTACCAAGTGCGGGGGATGTTCGCGCGCGTCTACAATGTCTACATAGCACACTAGTCAATAGCCACGCAAATAGCAAATTGACTCAAGGGCAATAGTTCATTACTTGTTTCAACCAAAGAGCTCTTTCGTATTTGTATGAGTGGA
The DNA here is from genome assembly GCA_016069955.1 of Drepana arcuata. Taxonomy (NCBI): domain Eukaryota; kingdom Metazoa; phylum Arthropoda; class Insecta; order Lepidoptera; family Drepanidae; genus Drepana; species Drepana arcuata. The sequence goes on from JACCPG010000380.1 coordinate 13,722, forward strand.
GCGAATAGTTTGTGTATTGTAAGGTTCCGCCATCGACTCGCTGTTATCATGGTTAAGTTTAAAAACAACTACTTAGGCGCCAATAAAGCAATGAAAGGATTAACCAGGCGCGCTCCGAGTGAGGTGCTCGCTATCTTTATGGAAGCTGTAAACCGGCCAGAGGGGCGCTCGCGGCCGTACAATGCGCACCGATGTATTATACTGGAGCAATAAAGCCATTAAGATTCCTGCAAATATTATGTATAATGCTCCCGCGCTTTATCTGACTGACATAAGCCACGCAATTATTTATTTATTATATTAATAATACAATAAGTGGTTGCGTCACCCTTGCGGATGGCGCCCGCCCCGCGAGCCCAGTGCTTCGCTCGCTGCGGCGGCCTCAATGATATTATCCTTCCACACAAGTGTACACCGCATAGCACGACATTCGGACTCTTAGATACAATTTCCAAAATTCAATTTTTTTAGATGGAGGTCTGCCTCCGCCGTTTTCTAATCCAAACCACCAACCGATGGTAAGCCTCTCGCTCACCACCTGCAGACTGCAGTGCCACAGAGCAGGCACCTGCAACGCAAGTAAAGTCAACTAGCTCGCAGATAAGGCGGCACGAGCGCTTATGCAAGAACAAGACGATTTCTTTTAGTATGACCTCACATCCTCCTAAGAATGAAATGGATAGTTGTTTGAAGACCCACCTTCTGCGCGCGCTCCTTATCGTCCAGCCACAGCGGTGAGGGCAGGAACTGTTCTTCCCAGCTTCTAAAGTCGCCATTCTCCGCGACGTCCCCGTTGGTCGCGTGTCCATTGACCGCATGTCCTTTGGCAGCGTGTCCACTACCTGCATGTCCATTGGCCGCGTGTCCATTGGCCGCGTGTCCATTGACGCCCGCCTCCCGAGGCTTGCTGCACTTGCTGCCCATCACGAGCTCCTGGTGGCTGCCGTCCACTGTCGCCGACATTCCCTCTATACTCGTTTACTTTGAACCTGGAAATAGCACATTCACATCACTTAAGCACTGCCTATATGAATATGATCCTCACAACTTCGGGCAGTGTTTTGATATAGGTACCTAATGCCAAAATTACTGACTTGTTTTGAATGACTTGTATTAAATGTGATGTTGAATCTATAAAAATATACCAACCGTAATATGATGTTGCAGCAAATTCTAAGCAACCCTTAATTAAATTAGTTATTCAGGTAACAACACAATATCCCAAGCCGACGAATAAATATGTAAGGACCTGCGGTCGGCCCCGACTGTGGACGAGATGAGTGCAGCGGGGGTACCCTTATGGAGGTGCAGCGGTCGCGAGCTCCGCTGTATTAGTGGCCATTATTGTGGCAAACGCGATCACGATAGCGGAGGACAGACGATCAGCGAAAAACAAAATATAATTCCGTTGACCGTGGCCGGTGACCCCCGACACTAGATAATACGTACTCGGCCGGCTAGGTGCCTACTCTATGTACACTAGGTATGTATGTGTGCCTACATACGATACATGTTTATATAATATTATATGTCAAGGGTTTTGTTTTAAAACTACTGAGGTGACCTTTAGCATTTTTATCTAGTCCACGGCACAAACAACATTACGTATTCAAAAATGTTAAGATCTCTCCATAGCGGGTTTTATATGGCAGTCATTTGCAGACGAATGTCAAGATCACACATTTGAATGTTGATATTCTCCTAATCCAAAGTGGGCTGGCCTGTGTGTGATACCACCATGAGCAGGCAGGCACCACTTAGCATCGTAACAGGAGCCATTCATGTCCAGTGTCCACGGACAGTTCCAAACCTTATTTAATAGCCTCATTGCAATCGCGCTACAGTCCAGTCCATTGGTGAATAATTGCGTGCAAATACAATATTGTTGTATGTACAACTTACTGAGTGCCATCCTACTTCTTGAAATCCGCTGTTTGATATATGACTTAGTATGAATTAACAAAAAAAAATATTGTTTAAGCAGAGCGCCGTTAGGTACTAGAGCCGCAAGCGGCGCGGCGCCGTCATATACGGCTGGCGGCGCGGGGCGAGGGGCGAGGGGGGATTACACTGTACGGGAGGGCCTCAGCGAGGAGGCCTATCGCCGCGGCCCGCGAGCGCTACTGGTTTTATTGGCCGCTCCTGACAAGCACTTGTTACAATCACGATATACGTATCTATATATGTAATAGCCAGATATCAATAATCTGTATGTAAAATAAAATAAAATAAGTGTTGTCAGCCCTATCAGCGGTGTACTTTAATCATAATAGTAAATAATAATAATAATAATGATAAATTTATTTCACCAAACAGTTACACAAAATAATTATTACGCTAAGGTTAGTAGTATTAGTGCTAGCTTTAATAGTTCTTTCCTTTTCTTAATGTTATGTAAATTAATTGTATATCAAGATAGCAGCTACACACTGCAGGTAGATGCAGCTACAATACATACAGCGCATCTTAAGGCCTTTTCAGGAGCACATAATTAGTGTGCAGAGTGCAGTGTGTGCGAGACCCATCAGGCCTTCTAAGTACTCCCATACCCAAAGGTATGAGAAGCTGAGCTTTACGCGTACAATAGTCGGAATGACCACTTTTGGACATTAAATAAGGCGCGTGTTATGTACCTACCATTGGGCAGTGCCTTTTCGTTATGTAATTGGAGGACTTGTCTTCATCGAAGGGTCATTGACCGGTGACATTATATAGGTATGACACGCGGCGTTATCTAAGTATTGTTGGGCGATGATGTGCCTTAACTAGGATAGGGCGTACGTGGTAACTTTAGTTTTTATTTAGTATGTGACGTTCAATAAGTGTTCCCTGTGTCGTTGAATAATGATTTTGATGTTTGATTCTTATTGAATAGGTTCCCCACACCCACATTCCGCAAGAGATATATGTACATATTTGTGTGCTAACGTGACAGATGGCGAGTCCATTTCCGTGTAAGTACAACTATATATGTATACGCCTATGGAGTTCTTATCCCAAATCCGTATCGATTTGGGAAAACTCCAGGAAGCTGAAGGCCGCCAAGAAGGATGGCGGCATTGCCACGTCGTATGACTATGGGTAGTATAATTAGATAGGTGTATTTCAACGTGTACCTTTGACAATAGACAAGAATGTCTCTGAGTCGCGGAGGCCTGGCAAATATTTGTGTTATCTATAAAACAAACTGAATATTATATATTTTCTCTCATTCTAGCAACATCAGGTAGCGACAGACATAATATAATAAATACCTGGGACAATTGCACACAAATTGACCTAGTCCCAAATTTAGCAAAGCTTGTGTTTTGGTAACTAGACAACGATATATGTACTTATATAGATAGATATATACTTAAATACATAGGTCATCCAAGACTAAATATCTGCCCTCAGCGGGATTCGAACCCGCTACCTCAAGTTTGGCTGGCAGACAGGAGCTGTAACCACTAGACCAGACGGTCGTCAAAAGACATGGGAACGATGAGTATTTGTTCCATTTAAGGTCGGTGTAACGTGGGCAGTGGGTCCCCCTGGCCCCACAAACGATGTAACCTAGCATGTGTCCGACGAGCGCGTCTGGAGATAACGCGTGTGCGCGACTGTAGTGAGTGTAGTGCCGACGGGGCTTAAGATAATACAGTCCTTAGCGGCGCGGATTAATCAGTTTTCTAGAATTCCAATGATAGTACACATTGCGCTTATCACGTCTCCGACCAGTTGGCACATTAGTTGTGTCAGGCCTCCCCTACTAGCGAACGACCCCCTCCTACCCCACTAGCAGCCATCCCTCGCCGAGAGGACAGGGAGCACAAGCCCCGCCAGGGATATGACCAGCAGAACTTGCAAAGTGTTTGTTATATATGGGTAAGTATTACTTGGTGCATCTTACGTCCTGTATTCATTAAAGTACACTTGGTCAAGCACCAGCACAGTTATGTTTAATGCCAGCCAGTACCTATTTAGGCCAATGTTCGTCAGTACTAACAGAACCATGAGTATCACATCTAGGCGTATGTGGGTAGCTACTGGCTGCTATGTTGCGAGGACGCGCCCCCACGAGTCCCCGGCGACCCGCGGCTACATCGCCTGCCGAATGCCGCGTAATAGTAATTATAGTACCTACTCGGGCGGCAATGAACTGCACGCTGGTTATAAATATGCAGATGGCGTGATTCGCGGCGCAGGCGGCGCGCCGTGACGTGGCGGCGCGCCCCCCGCCCGGCCAACGTTGGCTCCAACACACGCGTGCACTGCGCCGAGTTGGGACCAACACCGCCAAAGGTCAACACACAACAACATACGGGCTGGCGGTCACCGTAGCGAACTGCCATAGGTGCTAAGATTGTTTAGGTGATCTGGCTAAAACCGGTTAAGTACATACCTACCTATAGATACGTTCAATGAGATTGGACGATAGGCGCCTTATCAGGGTCTACATTTGAGGAAGTATTTTCAAATTCAAAATCGCAAACCGACATACGTAAAAACAAGTTGTAAAATACTAGTACTAAGAGATATCATATTGCGTAACAAGCCATATATATATATACTAGCTGCCCGCCCCGGCTTCGCACGGGTGCAATATTGAGACTAAATGTAAAAGATAAAAATGGTTATGTTGGTATAACCTTTAGAGATAATTAAATACAATCGCGGACTTTTATATCGATCATTTGAAGATATACTACTCCGTAGTACATTTATTTGATCTATCTCGTAAGGTTTACCAAGCGTTTGCGATTTAAGCGCACAAAAATATGTGCCTATGATCACATTACAAATCTTTGAATATTTAGTTATTTATTAAATAAGAGAAAAAGAGGCGAATTTGGAATAGTCTTGGTTTCCGATTTTCATTAATATTGTTTGATATTTGAGCGTTTTTAGCTGACCTCTACATCATGTATACATGGAATACTCCTACCAAATTTCAAGTCAATCGGCCTCATAGTTCCTGAGATTTCGTGATAAGTGAGTTCACAAATGGGATCTTCTATATATTTATAGATATAGTCTAGTTGTCCCGCCCAGCTTCGCTGAGTGAAAAAAATAAAAGCCATGGACCCAGTGGCGCCACCTATCGGATCCAATTATGAATCTAAACCATTCTCGAAACCACCTGAAGACATACGGATAATTTTATTAAAATCGGTCCAGCCGTTTACGATTCTATAAAGGACAAACATTCATTTTTATATTTATAGAAGATTAAATAAAAGAAGCCTTATAATAAAGATGCATATTATAAGTATAAAAAATAAATAGGTAACATAAAAACCAATACACATAGTTAAATTATTAGCAAAGTAAAGCGATTAAACGACAAACACAGTACGTTCACGTGTTACCTACGAACATTACAAAAGTATAAGAATATATATTGTTTGCAAAAATTACTGAACGGTATTGGATGAAATAAGGCACAGAGATAGATTATTAGCTGAATTAACACAGGATAGGACCGGTGTGTCACAGAGAATACAACAGTTGTCTTCTAGAAGTTATAGAGTGTTGTGAATATCGTTACAACAGATTTCTTGCCTTATTACCATACCATAAGGGTAAAGTATTGAAAAACATACATATCATCACGCCAAGTCCCTAACGGGGTAGGCTGAGAGTATAGAGCCCCAGTTCTCTCTAGACTTACATGCCTCTTGCGCCTCGTACACATTCATCAGTCTCTTTATACATGCTCGTCGGTTTCGAGTATTCTTGACGTTCCCGTCCTTGAGCGTCCGATTGATTTGATCTAGGTAGTTCGAACGTGGTCTTCCTCTGCCTCTTCTTGTACACACTTTCGCTTTGTATAATGTATATCTGTTTCGTCAATCTTATCGTCTCTATATGTCCAAACCAACCTAACATGCCTTTCTTCATCTTTTCAATCACACCCCCGTTCACTCATCACTTGATTTGAGAATCTCTTCATTGCGGATTCGATCTAAGATCGTTACTCCGAACTGAAAAAAAAACCACAAAAATTGCCCGACTTGTCCCGACTCTACTAAACGTAAGTGAAGAACGACTCTCGCAATTGTTTTTTCCAGATGACATTTGTATTTCGCGCCATAATGAATCTATGGTACGCGCTAGTTTTACTTGTTATCGTCTATGGTATCCCATAACAATATGCAATAAATACGATTCTTGGTTTCCGATTAATATTGTTTTATATTTGAGCATCATCTATGTTTATGCGTTGAAATAAATTAATTAAATTTATTAATAACTAATTTAATTTATTATAATGGTCACAAATAACACTTGGTTAAATGTATAAATAATCGATCACAAAAAAAATAAAAAAAAAAGTTTAACTTCTTTAAATAATAATGAACATTGAATCGAATTCTTATTTTAAAACGCAAGTGAAGAACGACTCTCTTGCAATTGTTTTTCCCAGATAACATTGGTTGGTACTTCGCGCCATAAAAAGCAATGGTTGAAAAACGTGTTTTTTTTATTTAACGCCTTGCGGGTGGAGTTTCATAAAATCCGTTCTTAGCTGACCTCTACATCGCGTAAGGAATACTTCTACCAAATTTCAAGTCAATCGGCCTTATAGTTCCTGAGATTTCGTGATGAGTCAGTTCAAAAATGGGATCTCCTATATATATATAGATATATATATACCTGCATAAGTCTGAGAAGAAATTCAAAGGCGTATGTATAGTCGTGCTGGAGTAATGGCGATGGGCTCGCCATCTGTCACGTTGGCACCTAATATACCTCTGGCGGAAAGTGGGTGTGTGGGTATTACCTAGACACCTCTGCCTACTCCTTCGGGGACCCTTGTGGGAAGGCGTGAGGATATAATATTATTATTAATTAGGAAGGAGATAGCCGTGGTGGCCGAGTGGTTCGAGCAGTTGCCTGCGACGCAAAGGTCGCAAGTTCGAATCCCGACTGTACCAATGAGTTTTTCTGAACTTAAGTACAGTGATTAGTCACACCACGAGCTTTACGGTGAAGGAAAACATCGAGAGGAAACCTGCATACGTCTGAGAAGAAATTCAAAGGCGTATGTATAGTCGTGCTTGAGTAACGGCGATGGACTCGCCATCTGTCACGTTGGCACCTAATATACCTCTGGCGGAAAGTGGGTGTGTGGGTATTACCTATACACCTCTGCCTACCCCTTCGGGGACCCTTGTGGGAAGGCGTGAGGATATATTATTATTATTATTATTATTATATTATTTTATATAATTATGAAGGAAATGTGTGTATACACATACAAATATATCAATATACAAATATTCGCGAACGCTCATGACATTACTAACGGACTGAGACACGAACCTCAGATGATAATTATGATGTAGCCATATAATGTCATCCCAAAGTGTGATCAGTTACTTACAGCACACCTACATCTGGGATATGTACGATGAACGTGAATCTGCGAGCTCGGCCGAGGTTAGTATAGATTACCGCTTTACTTATGAGCAGATATTGCGCGTCCACTTCACGAATAGCAACAACGCAGTAGCCGCGGCCAACTGCGCACGCCGAGGTCATACGAGTAGCGATAACAGGGGTCTGCGCCGGACACCGCGTGAGGTGAGGCCTCCACCCTGAGGCTAGGGCTAGTGCTCGAGGACAAGCCATAGTGTCGCTCACAGTCTGCGCCCGTGGACTGCCTGTAGTCTGACAGAGTCCGCACACGACCTGGTGTTCACTTAGATAAGCAACGCACTCGCTGAAGAATTTACAGGTATATGGAGCATGGCGTGAACTATGGGAGAGTGTGAGTGTGTGTGTACCTTGCTGGCGAGCTGGCGAGTCAATCTTAAGAACGGAACAATGTGGAGAAGCCCCACAGCCGCCGGCTTTAAATACAACACAGCGAGGACGGCGCCTCGTCACCCCACGGGACATCCAGCATTTACGTGGGGACGTACCGCCCCGCTGAGGGGTACCAAAGCTTAATAAGTTGTGGGCTCTCTTTGCACAGCTAGGGCGGCCTTAAGCCGCAAGCTCAGTCCGCAGTCACGTTACGCAAGGCGGCGCACGTGTGTCGGACGAGCGGCGATAGCGCGGGTCGCGGCGATACACTATCGCCGCCGCCGGCTATCGCCACCCTATCGCCACCAGCGCCTGCGCAGCCGCCGCGGGCGCGCGACCTGGCGGCGATAGCCGGCGGCTTGTCTCCGGAGCACACCGGACACACTGTGAGCTCCGACTCACGATTGTACATGTTATGTCTCGGGTCACATGAATTTAATTACCTACGTGCATGCATAAGAGAGAAGATACCTACTTTATTGTTCACGATTACATACATACACACATATCATCACGCCAAGTCCCTAACGGGGTAGGCAGAGAGTATAGAGCGCCAGTTCTCTCTAGACTTACATACCTCTTTCGCTTCGTCCACATTCATCAGTCTCTTCATACATGCTCGTCGGTTTCGAGTACTCTAAACGTTCCCGTCCTTCAGAGTCCGATCTATTTGATCCAGGTAGTTGGAACGTGGCCTTCCTCTGCCTCTTCTTGCACACACTTTTGCTTTGTATATCTGTTTCGTCAATCTTTCTTCACTCATCCTTTCTATGTGTCCAAACCAACGTAACATGCCTTTCTTCATCTTTACAATCACGCCCTCATTCACGCCAGTTGATTTGCGAATCTCTTCATTGCGGATTCGATCTAATATCGTTACGCCGCACATTTTCGAAGAGATCGCATCTCGACTGCATTCAAGCTATTTTCATACTTCCTCTGACATACCCAGGATTCGCTGCCATACAATAAGGTAGGTACCAATATCGCGTTGTGGACAGCAACTCGAGCATTCTTGCTCAGACTTTTACTGCCCATCAACGCCGACATGGCTCCATTCACCTTATTTCCGGCAGTTATCCTTCTTTCAATATCTTTTTCATACTTTCCATCTCGTGTGAACATGCTTCCAAGATATACAAATTCATTCACTTGCTCTAGAATTTGCCCATTTACCGATATAGCACACTCGGTCACTTGTTCATCTCTTTCGAATACCAGAACCTTAGTCTTGCCAGCGTTTAGGCGCAGCCCCTTCTTTTCACATTCTACTTTCATTATGGTAACTAGTGACTGCAGTTCGCCCTCTGGTGACGCCAGTAAAACCGCGTCATCGGCGTATAGTAGGCAGTTGACCACTAAGTTTCCCATTTTTACTCCACATCCGTTCGTTATTAGTGCTCTCAGACAGTTATCTAGATATATAATGAATAGCCAGGCAGACATGATACACCCTTGTTTGACCCCCGACTTCACATCAAACCAGGGTGACATCTCACCGTTAACCCTAACGCACGCCTCGCTATCACTATAGAGTGATTTCACGGCATGCAGTAGGGAACTGCTCACTCCATATCCAGGCGACACGTCCCAGAGTTCCTTCCTCATGACTTCTATGCCTTCTCCAAGTCGACGAAAGCGCAGAAAACCTTTTGGTTAATATCCAAAAACTTTTCCGCGATTCCGCGAAGCGAGAAGGTTTGATCCATACATCCTCTTACTGGTCTAAATCCACCTTGGGATTCCCAGAGAAACCTTTCGGATCGCTCTTGCATTCTTATCGTCAGGATCTTCGTGTACACTTTACTAGCTAAGCTGACCAAGCTGATGGCTCTGTAGTTTGAGCAGTCCAATCGTGATCCCTTTCCTTTATAGAAAGGCACAATGACTGCTCGCCTCCAGTCATCCGGAACATCACCCTTTTCCCTGCAAAGATTGCATAGCAAATAGATGACGTCCCAGACCGCTGGTCCACCGTACTTGATCATCTCAGCCGTAATCCCATCTATTCCCGCAGCTTTTCCACATTTCAGACTTCTTATCGCACTTACAATCTCTCCCATACTTATTTTATCCGCTATAGGATCCTCGACAGATTCTGTTGGAGGCAGCTCTATGAGTAGATCAGCGGCATCATCATCATACATATCTTTGTAAAATTCACTCCATCGCCTGAGGACGTCTGTTTTGTCAGTAAGTATGTTATGGTCCTTGGAGAAAATCACATTCATCCTACTACTAGCTGTAACACAATTTCTGGACTTCTTAACTTCCCTCCAAAAAAGTTTTGCATTGTCCTTGAAATTCTGTGACAGTTTTTCGTCTACAGTCATTTGGAACCTCTCACGCTTCTGAGCGGTATTCGGTTCGGTTCGGTAGAGCGGTTCTTCGGAGCGAGCGGTATTTTTCTTTCATCTTTTCTTTCATACTCTCACTTGAGCTGGACATAGCCAAAATGTCTTGCCTTGCATCCTTCTTCTTTTTAACTTCTTCTTTCACTTCATCATCCGACCAACCATCGCCATTTTTGGTTGTCCGCCCTTTCGAAATGCCACAAACCTCTTTCGCGGCGCATAATATGCTGGACTTAAGGAACTGCCAACAAACATCGACACTCTCAAACACATCTTTCGGTGGACAGGCTAGCTGTTCAGATACCCTTTCTTGATATCTGTCTCTAATAGCCGCATCTTGAAGCCTCCAGCTTTTGATGCGGTCTGCGACTGCAGAACAGGGACCCCCAGCGCGGGATCGCCAGCCCGCGAACAGACCCCTTATCCTAGTTATAACTAGGAAGTGGTCCGTTCCCAGGTCAGCTCCCCTATACACCCTGGTGTCCATCACCTGTGTTCTGAGTCGCTGATCTATTAGAAACAGATCTATCATGCTTCGCTCATTTTTCCGTTCCCATGTATACTGATGAATCCTTTTGTGGTCGAACATGGTGTTCGCCACAAAAAGGTCTCTCTCCATGCATACATCTAATATCAGCTTGCCTGCCTCGTTCACTCTCTTATCACCATACTTGCCGAGTACTGCCTCGTAATCCTTACGGGCTGTCCCGACCCATCCATTCAGATCATCACAAATAATCAGCTTTTCATTCCCTTCTTTCGTCTCTAGAACATTACTCACACATTCCCAGAACTTATTCAGGTCGCAAGTGTCCGCTGAGGCCACCGGAGCATACACCGCGACTAAAAATAGTCGGGTAAGGCCTATTTTAAAGCGAGCCCAAATAAGTCTGGGGCTCACCGCATCATAACTTATCATACATTCTGCCAAGCGGCTGGATAGTAGAATTCCCACTCCCTGGCAGGCGTGCTCGGTGTTTGCCACTCCTGACCACAGCACTAAACTCCCGCCCGGGAGCTCGTCTACTCCACTACCCTTCCGCTTGGTTTCAGACAAGCACACAACATCTAACTCGCTCTCTGTCATAACATCGATCAATTCGTTCATCTTATCAGCCATACCTCCTCTTACATTCCATACACCCATCCTACACTCCACACTCCACTTCCCGCCGTGAGGCACTCCGCGTGATGGGTGGCGGTCCCCATCGCCGCACTGTGCTGAATTTTTTGCACCAGCGGGGACGGACTGGTGCGCGTTGCCTCGGGGGCACGCCCTAACAGCCGTCCGGCCAATGCGCATCGAGTGGAATTGCAGCCCTCTGGGCTGGCAGGAATCGCGACGTGCACGCTTCCACTGGGATCCCCTTTTTTTGTTCACGATTGACACAAATAATCTGACTAAGCCAACAATAGATACGAATGAATAATAAAAAAATAAGAACAATTAAAACTTAAAATATACTTTTACAAAGTTCAAAGTATGTGGGTTAGACCTAAGTTTTTTCGCGTTTCTGAACGAGGGAGCAGTCGCAAAAACTACTCCCAGCAGCCGGAGACGGAAGGGCAGAACCAGCGCCCCGATCCTAGTTTGAACTCTCAAGCGTGGCGGGCCAAACACTGTATTGAAAACCGATTAAATTTAAAATAGTAGTTGGTTAGAAACAAAAATTACGCTGAGTGTGCTCCCTCCTCGCCCTCGTGTGGAGGAAAGGATTGTTCTCTTTATTCCTGAGGCTCCGCTCTGGCGACGTTACCTCCAGCGCCGATTTACAGCACAAACCAATGTTTGGTTTCGCGTGGAGCCTCCCGCGGGGCAGTCAGGCGCACACTGACTAGAGCACCGCTTTTTCTTTAGTTTAGACTAACAGGCGTCATCTGGTTGATCCACATTCACAGTGTTTGTATAATGCCCGCCAGTAACGAGCCCCCGGGGTGACTTGATGTCGCCAGCCTAGAGTTTAGACCATGCGTGTGCTTGGTCGCAAAACTAGAAAAACTGTCGATAGCTCGATTCAACTATAACTTTGGCAACACACAGGCACCCACACGAGAAGCTTCACAAACAAAACTAAACATTCAATTGAGGTATTCACTATCGAGCAGTTCTAGGGCAGCGATCCTCCGCCACCACAACACAATTTACTTCCAATTCATCCGCCACTAAGCACGCCATTATTTTCGTAATATAATTTGAAACTGGCCGCTGCGCCCGCGCAGGTGTACGTTCAATAATGCAGGAGCCTCGCGCCATTAGCATTGGAGAGCGGCTGACAGCGATGTAAGCAAGTATATTACGTGATCGGTTCGAATTGAACCATAATACGAGTATCCATAAAACCCGTGCTGAGTCCTATGGGCGAAACAAAACATCGTGAGAGATCCCGCATACATTTAGGAGGTGATTCAATGACGCAAACCTTGCAAAGGACATGTGCATACATATATGTATACCTGCGCATGCGCACTGCTCGCGACTGTCCATCGATTACATAATACGAACGGTTACGTCAAAGCAAATATATATATATATATACACACAGAGATGTATTACTCTTTGGTGATGTTGTATTGTCAAGATTGGAGGCGTGTGTGACTGGCATGTCCACGCACTGTCAGACATACTGCGATAAGATAACGAAGTGCACCGTAATGCGCCCACGCACCACTGGAGGGACCAACAGATACATATGTATAGTCGGCCAGCCTCTAGCGAGGCCGGCTCTACTACTGGCATGGTCGTGATCTGCGTGAGCTCGACGTTGCTTCGAGATATTCGATCGACTGTTCCCGTAGTGCCCGCCTCGCGCACCCATTACCGCTCGCAACAAACTATACAAATTGTTACCAATCAATACTTTGTGTCACAATGACAGCGCAATTGTTTGGTACATCGCGTATATATTAAGATAGCTTAATTCAATTATATGGCGGGGGAGGTGCGGTAGGTAGCCAATTAGCTAATTAGTAGGCACTAGACGCGCCCGCGGCGCCACCCGCCTTTCATCGGCAGTAGCTTAGTATGAGCCCACGGCAACTATGATGCTGTCGGTAAGCAACCTCCGCCCTCAATCCATCCAGATATTGGCGCATGCTTGTGTTACGAACGTACTCACATTAAAATGGTGCTAAACTCACGCGGGTTAAGGCGTAAAAACAACTAAACGCTAATCTCAAGATAATGACCGGAAAAGTAAGTACCACGCTAACGACCGACGGCTGACTCGGCCACCCGCGGGGGGCCCCACGTGGTCGGCAGCATTGTGGAGGCAGCCGTCAGGAGCCCTTCGATTGGATGGCAACAGCGCCCCCGGGGGGTGCCTGCAGCGGCCCCCCGCGAGGCGCGCCAGTGCAAGGCGGCCATTGCCGAGGATCATAGCGGCGGCGCCTCTACGCTTGCAGCTCGCGCAAACCACACTTGTACACAGCCGTATTAAACACATAGACGTGCTATTTGCAATCATATGTCAAGAGTGTTCAACCGACAGTCCATTAATCGGTCACTCTGGCTGCCTTGCGCTACGATTGGCGTCATGTAACTGCCATATATAGACGTTTGATGCTGTGTACTTACACACACTTGTCCAGCTATGTCAACGGGAATGAGTAAGTTTGAAGTAAGGATGGCAGCAGCTGGCGCGGGCAGCTCCCTTTGGCACGGTACGATTGATAGTCAGTTCTTCAATGGTTTTAATTAAATAAATTACTTGTTTCAATTATGAACCGTGACTGTAGCTACCTAGCAAAGCCACTACTATAATTACGAGCGAGACGCCCTCGTGTACTTGCGCCCAATTCATTTCTCGCGGACGATGTGCAGGGCTTCGGCGGGCCGAATATTAGCTGGCGGTGACGTCACCGCTACACGGATATCTATAATATGTCCCACAGTGGTAACAAGCCGTGAAATGTCGGATCAACTTATATGTTGCTTTGATTGTGACAGACTCGCAATAATAGTTACGACATCAGCATCGGGCCATCACGCGGTGTCGCCCGGCTAGGTGGTGGCGTAGGCAGGTGTGGCCGGCTATGGACGCGGGCTCAACACATGCGGATGTAAACGGATAAGCACATACTTTATAACCTTTATTCGGTGCGGGAATCGAACCCGCGCATATCGTGCCATCTTTATGTAACGGAAGTGAGGGAGAAGTGTCCATAATGCTTCGCTCGTCCTCCAGCCTCCAGCAGCTCCCAGTGTGTGTATGTATAGTGCTACGTATTATATATTAGTGATAGCTAAATGATCAAATCTGGCGACGACAAGTGGCCACAATCAGTCAATGAGCGCCAATTGGCCGCCGGCAACTGCACTTCACGCACTCACCAGCAGGGCCTCGCGGCTTCACCCGACTTCAATTAGCTAATACATGCATTGACGATATGATCAGTGATCCGCTCCCTCGGCTAGGGGCGTGCTATATGGCCTGTAGCCTCCCTCTATGAACGGACTATGACAATGCTAAGATTTCTTCAATCGCATTATTAGTTCCTGAGATTATCGCGTAGCGCATCTCTGTAATATTAATATAGAGTACATTAGGTACACGTAACAGAAAAAGCTATCTGCGATTGCTGCGGGCAGCGGGCGGCAGGCGGCTGTCGCCTGGCCATGAGCTGACCATCAGCTGACCATCGCCAGACCATCAGCTGCCTGATGGCCAGTCGAGGCCGCTGTATATGGCTTACAAATGGAACCAATCGATTCCATTTATAAACACCCATTGCTAAAAATGCAGACCTAAATTGCGTCGGTCAAGTGAACGATTGAGTTGATGCTCGCACAATTGGCTTGAATCAACTGCAAATAGAGCCGCCTTTGTATCGTTTAGTGACATCGACATACATACACTCATATCGCATCAGATATAGCTACTTTTATACTTGTAATACCGACCGAGAGAGATCACACTACGGATTAGATCTGTGTTACGGTGTTCCATAACACTCCGGTGAGATATGGATATTATCACGACAAGATATGGAAGTGGAGTGTCAAGAATATTTGCTGGAAGTAGGATTGGCCCATGATGTCGGCGCACACCTTCACACACACTCAAGCCACCCCCAGCCCTCAGCCGCGTCACACGAAGCAACGATCGCGTGTCCCTTCAATGACACGAGCAATTGCTCGACGCTGGCTCTAGAAGATATTAACGGAAATATTTACGAGCGATAAGACGCCACGAAGGCCGTGTAGTTGACCCTAGAGTCCAGGGTCATTGAAACAAACCAATGAATTTAGATTTGTCTCATTGCAAGCTTAGCTGCCGAGGACTAACTGAGGAGAAATTGAAGTCAGGGACGGAGTACCTCATGTATCCGGAGGGTGAGAAGTGGGCTCTGATGACCCTCTGGCTACACCTTCGAGGGCTCACGTGGCGGGAAAGTTCATATATATATTTAAGAATCGTGCCCGTGAAGCTAATGAGGTACCTACTTGTGTTTCAGGGCCTTCAATACGAGGGTGTCCTGATAACGCAGTGATGAGATAAACTAAGGGAAAACGATAACGAACATCCATGAGGTGCCGACAACGACGAGCAATATTGTAATAGGCGTAAACATGGCATGCTTGGAGTATGAATGTTGCTCCAGAGGCCGGCGCGGACCTCGATGCCATATATGCCAATAGTAACAATTTTAATAAATCTGTTACCGTGTAATGGCCAATTAGTATACTTATTCTTTTTTATTATTCACGCCTTCCCACAAGGGTCAGTAGTACCCACACCCAAATTGTGAATTTATATTATATATTTTACGTGTGACAATTACAATTCTAATATACTTCGTAATAGAAACGCCGTTGAAAACAAATCAGAGTGATATTTCTGAGTGGACTGCTCCCATAACAAGTAATGTGCCTCGGACTTTACTTAAGCTCATGATGTATATATTTTATACTAGTACTAGCTGTTGTCCCGCCCAGCTTCGCTTGGGTGAAAAAATTAAAGCCACGTACCAGTGGCGCCACCTATCGGGTGACCGGGTCCAATTGTGAAGCTAAGCCGTACTAGAATCCAACTGAACAAACACAGAAAATATCTATCTAATAGAGCTGCCGTTTTCGTTACTAAATGTTGGTTCCAAGTCGAAATATACATGCTTTCCAAGATATAATAGATAATAATCTCTATCAATTAGATAAATATTACGAACACATTATATCAAGTAAGTTGAGCATCCAATCACACGCAGTGACGTCACAATGGCTGAAAGGTTCTGACTAGTTCACTGGCGCAGGACTGAATGCCTAGTTCAGTAAGTATTATAATAATGAACGTTTACTAATATTCAATTTATAAGAATAAATTGTGTCGTTTTTAGTTTTGTCATGATTAATGTTTATAAACTCCAGTGTAGGTATCAAATTAATAGTAAGTTAGAGAGCACACGCCTATTAGCGGCCACCAATGGCAGGATGGCCTCTTTTGTTAAATCCGTAACGAGCCATCGCACCACTCCTATTCATTCTCTAAATTACTATTTATTTATTATTTAATTGTGTTTGGAGTTCCAATAGATCAGCGACCTCACAATAAATCCTATTAATTGAATCAGAAAAAGCGTCACGGATCTATTGGGCACCGCGACACGTGAGAGACACGAGACTGACTGCACGGACTGAGTGCATGTTGTAGTCGAGTCTGCGGGAACTGGTTTGGGTGCTTGTGTCTATATTACATATATTGTGGGTATATTACAAAAAATGGGTGCAGAATTGTGTCCAGCAACTTGTGAAAAATACCAAGAAATATAACATGGGAGCTACACACTAGCGGTGTATCTGCAGCTCACACAAAATCAAAATCAAAATATTTTATTCAACGTAAGGGACACAGGGAACACTTATTGAACGTCACATATTTAATAGAAACTAAAGTTACCACCGTTTCCAAGAAAATTGCCTGCCAGGAGAAGAAACGGCGAAACAAACTCCCCGGTTCTCTCTTTTAACATTTGTTCCCTTTTACGTAGGGGTAGAAAAAGATTAAATAACATATAAACTCTGTATAAGAGGAGCAATTCATTGCCATGTATGGCCATCATTCAAATAATCTGATGTTGTATAATAAGCTTTTTGTATTGGTTTACTTTTAATGACAGCTTTAAGCTCTACAAAAGGTAATTCAATTATTTTCTGCGGTAGATGGAAGCCAAATTACGCCGCACCTATCTTAAGACAAAAACATTTCTACATCTTTGTTTTCTGTGTTGGTCAATCCACACCTAGTTAAGGGGTACGTTGTCATCTGGAAACTTTAATAGGGGTTCGTGGATTCAAAAGTTTGAGAAACCTTGCTCGACTAATAATATAACAATACTATATTTTAGGTGCTACCAAAGGTTCATACGTATTTTCCTCGACGAGGAAACTTTTCGAGGGCTCCGACGGCCGAACGAAAAAGGAATCCCTGTTTATTTCAATGTTAATTCTAGTTGAACGTATTCAACTAGAAACTTTTTTTTAGTGTAGGTATGTCTAAAATTTCAAACTGTTTCATAACATTATTTCCATGAATGCTATATGTATTACCACTTGTTTTTATTAGAGTAAGATATTTGTCAACCAACTTTTATAATATTTTCTTTTTATTGAGTCTAGTTATCAGTGTTAAGTGATTACTCTGTGTAAGCTGTCTCACACCTGTTATTAGTGAGTAGGCTAGTCTGTATTATAGTTATACTATTTTTTTATGTAACATTTGCCTATGAACTGTTGGTGTGTCAATAAAGTAAATAAATAAAAAAAATAAGTAAACAAACAATTGGGCGATCCTATCCGAGCACCTATGGTTTGCCTAAGGTGCACTATTTGCCTCCGGCCGGCACCGGCATATATGCGATATTATTTATCCTGTTGTGTGTGACGTAGCGGTCGTTACCAGAGGCCGGTTGATAGCTATAGAGCTGCGAACGCGAATATAGAGTTGAAAAAATAGCGATAGATAAAAATACATTTCTATTACATCACATAAATATTTGCGTATAAGTATATGAAGCCGGTGCCAAGTGCAAGATGTGCCAGCCGCGGTGACCGTTAGCGCGGGATCATAGTAGATGGGTTAGCGCGGGATCATAGTAGATGGGTTAGCGCGGGATCATATTAGATGGGTTAGCGCGGGATCATAGTAGATGGGTTAGCGCGGGATCATAGTAGATGGGTTAGCGCGGGATCATAGTAGATGGGTTAGCACTAATGATTACAGCCAACAAGATGACCGCATCGCCGGCGCCCGCGACCATTGGCTATACTATTTACATGCCCGTGTCTGCTGTCACGTGGATACCATTAGCTAGACATGCTGCCACTGCCGTGGTCCAGTGGTTTGGACAGCCTGCCCTGCAAGGACAACAAGGCTCCATCCTAAATAAACTAGCGGACTGTAATCATATTTTTATCTGCAAACTAGCGAAGCCCAGTGATTCACACACCGACACCTTCAAGGGAGAAGGAAATCATCATGAGGATACCTGCATACATTCTAGGACGTATAGTCATGTGTCGGAGGCAGTGATGGACCCGCCATTTAACAATTTCACATCTAGATATATCTCCGTCCCCTTCGGGGACCCTTGTGGGAAGGCGTGAGGATATTTATATATCTCCGACGAAAATACGTAAGGCGCGACGATATCATAATTAGAAAGGGGCGTGACAATATATTACGATATAAAAGCGGGCGCCGCGTCACTGCAACAAGACCACGCCTTGGACAGAGGTTGCAATATACCTTACACTTCGGAGGCTAGTATCTTGCGCTTCGGCCTTCTTGCAGTTGGCACAGTGGTGGCAAGCTCGTCGTGATGCCCTCATCATGGGATGGTAAGGATGTACCAACAAGTGTATTATATAAAGCCAGAGAGGCGCGGGGTCACATCGGAGCCACCGTTGTTACTTCATCATCGCGGCCCCGGCGTGTGGTTGCTGGTAGGTCCCAATAGTGTTGCTGGCCCGCCCTCTATTGCCTATCCAACGTAATCCAGCACAAGATAGTGCCCAAGTCGCAAGGCTCGGTGCCATCACTTACACTGGTTCAAGCCAGTTGAACATTTACAATTGGTTCTTGGTATCCGACTCATCAATATCAATTGAAACGAATAATTTAACAGTTTTTTTTAAACCTACGACGAATTTTTGCTGCGTTTGAGTTCCTCAGACTGGAGTACTTTTATATTTAACGTTGCTTTATATTCATCGAACGATGATTTTATGTAAATCAATTTTGAAGCCTATGTTAATTCGTTGCCGGAAATCCGTAAACATGATTGGATATAAATTACGTAGGGAATACTATGTACATATTGTAGGCATGTGTGTCGAGTAGTGTCGTCGGTGCGCGGTGGAGTGCGGGTGAAAACAAATATGTTTGTACAACTACTTACACGTGGGAGGACGTGCGGACTACGGACGCACAACACTGGCCGCGTCGTCGAAATAGCGCCAAGGTCGGCTCGATTATAGATCACAGCGCGCGTGCAGATGCGACGGCGGCCAGGGACTGACTGAGCGACCTGCGGCCGCCGCTGGCCGCTGTATGGGGCTCGCGGCTGCTGCAGGCGGATGTGACCTCGCTCTCGCCACCGGGATGAGCGCGGGCCACTGGCTGAGGCAGCGCCCCATCCCCGGCCCCGGCCAGCAGGCTCTCCTCAGTTACCGTCACTTCCCCGGATCACGTATCGATTGCTCATGGCTCCAACTGCCATTTACTTTGACATTTTGTTCAGAACTAGTATCACGATTAGCAATACATCACTGTGACTGACTACGGTAAGAGGTTGTTTCATATGACAATAGTGGGAGTGGGAGTGTGACCGGTGCCTATCTCTCCATCGGCACCCGCCACTCGAGGCCGGGCCTAATGTGTATTATGTGCAATTGCTCCGTTATATACGGTGAGCAAACTTGTCGTCTGAGGAGGAAAAAGAAACAAAAGCGTGCCTAAGGGACAATTTATTCCAACAGTGCATATTCTTCCAGGGCACTCATCCGTTTCCGCCCGCACACTACTGCTCCCTTGCAGGAATAGTCAGTTGGCAGGGTTGGTGCGCGCGCTGCCGGGCCATCTGCGGAGTTCAAGCCGAGGAGCGCCGAGTGCACTGGCCCCTGGCCCTTGGCCTTCGGGCCCGCAAGGGTCGGCGGCCCCTCCCCCCTCCCGCCCCCACAGACACACCCACAATCCGCCAGATAACACTATCTAGGAACACTTCACATACCTATTTTCTTTTAGCGAAAGGGCATTTCAGTTGTGTACTACAACGGTGAAAAGCAAGCATACGACGCCCTGACGTGAAGCAGTGGCGGGTTCTCCTCCTGCCAACGCGACCATTCCTTGTACAGTCCTAATAACCTCATTTACGGCCATTACATTTGGCTGTATATTATTATATAAAATATATACATTTGGCTGTAATGGGAGGGTGCCCCGCCGCAGTGCATTTCATTGAATTGAACATACATATATACAAAAAAATTTGTTTGTCTGCATGTCCTCTATAGAATCGTAAACGGCTGGACCGATTTTTATGAATTTTCTGTTTCTTCAGGTGGATTCGAGAATGCTTTAGATTCACAATTGGACCCGATAGGTCCGTGACTTTTATTTTTTCACCCAGGCGAAGCTGGGCGGGACAAATAGTTTCCCATATTTATCAGGTAAAGACGACAGAGTATAATGCAGCGCCATCTAGTAACCGCACTAGCACACTAACAACCCATTGAAAAAATTGAAATCATCATTGATTAGAGAGTACTTTATACATTTATACTTAGGTAACATTGAGTTAATCTCTGTATTTGTGAATCCTACGACATTGTAATCGTACTCTTCAGGTGATCTCATAAATGACAAACACAAACGCGCAGCTATAAGCTACGAGCTGTGCCTCCTGGCTTCACTTGCGTAATATTTGATTTTATTAGGTTTACATATAATAATAATAATAATAATATCCTCACGCCTTCCCACAAGGGTCCCCGAAGGGGTAGGCAGAGGTGTATAGGTAATACCTACACACCCACTTTCCGCCAGAGGTATATTAGGTGCCAACGTGACAGATGGCGAGTCCATCGCCGTTACTCAAGCACGACTATACATACGCCTTTGAATTTCTTCTCAGACGTATGCAGGTTTCCTCTCGATGTTTTCCTTCACCGTAAAGCTCGTGATGTGACTAAATCACTGTACTTAAGTTCAGAAAAACTCATTGGTACAGTCGGGATTCGAACTTGCGACCTCTGCGTCGCAGGCAACTGCCCGAACCACTCGTCCACCACGGCTCGTTTACATAAATACATGTTAAACCGCCGCAATGGAGTATTTGGATTTTCAAACTATTTAATAAAATATATGTAGTAGGGGGAAAAAGTGCTGCCATACTTGAAAAACTTATTTATTCGATACGTTTTAAACATGTTTGCTTAAGTCCGACAGTCCGCCCCATGGTTAAATCTGGAATAATTTATAAATATGTATATATATATATCCTCACGCCTCATAATGTGACTTAGAATCGCGATATCTCAGGAATTGTAACCCTTAGGAAAAAAACATGAAGAGCATTTTTGTAGAGAATTTTAAGATCTACAACGTTAGTGTGAGGTGTTTTTTTATATAACTTACCGTTTTCGAGAAAAATCCAAAAAACCTCAAATTTTGACCTTTGACCCCGAATAACTTCTTTAACACACAGGATCGACGGGGATTTTCAAAACTTTATTCATAACTAGCTGTACCTTGCCACGCTTCGCTGTGGATATGTGACTGATGCAAAAATTTGATAAAAACAATCCTTGATGCGGATTATATATCATGCTAAAATTTCAGCTCGATTGGTGCAGAACTTTTTTATTTTTTGAAGCGTACACAAACCAACATAACGTTTTTTATATATATATACATATACATATATATATATATATATATATAGATGGTACACCCTAGCACTCCACCAATATTTGGAATTTCAGGAATTTTTGTTATTCGACCACAATTTTTTTGTCTACATTGACTTTCCAAAAATCCAAATGCAATACTGGTACAAATCGTTTTGCGAAACTTAAGAGTACTCCCATGCGGCGGTATGGTATGGTATGGTATGGCGGCCATTTGGAACCTTCAGAAAAGTATGACATGGTGTATTTCGTGAACGGCTGCTGGAAGATAATTAGCTGCGCAAAAATTAGCCTGGAACAAATACTTGAATTGTTTTATTTAAATTTATGTATTCGCGTCGGTATGGCACTCGTTATTTATCCGACACGTTAGATTAACGCCCACGCGATTGTGTCGCCGGTATCGGCGCTATGACCATCATTTTCTTTTTGTCATACCGTAATTAGACGCCTGCAGAACCGCCATACTGGTACAAATATTTTGTGTCACCTTCTCCCGATCAAAAAATGTACGATATCTGAAGCATACATGAGTTGCCTATAATCTAAGTAAAATTAAGAATAGACCTGTTAGATTGGAACTATAATAGAATAGTTTCTTCTTAAAGAGTTATGGTAAAATACCATAAAATGTTTATATTTAAACGGAAAACTTATTGCTTATAACACTTTGCAACCTTTATTGCCGCAATTAATATTTAGTGTAATCCTATTGATAAAGCTGCCCACAAGACAGACCCGGCCTGTGCGTGTGTTTTTACTGTTAGCTGAATGTTATCTACAACTGATTATGTAACATCACTACAATTATTATAATTAGCTAAAATCCCTGTCAAATTGTATCCAAGCCAGTAGTATAGCCGAGGCCGGCTGCGCGCCCTCACATACACGTTTTTGGGTACCTACAATAAAACAACTGTGGCTGATCGACATTCTCCATTTTATTAATTTAACTAAATCCTATCATATTATCACACCAAGCGACCCTCAGTCCACCCACAGCGCCCGCCGGTGACGTCACTCGCCCCCCCCCACCCCACCCCCATTCCAGGCCACCCCACCCCGCGCCGCCGCGCGAGCAGCCGCCAGCCGCTAGAGGCTCGCACTATTGCCTAAATAGTGCTGTTATCCCAACTATAAAATCTATCAGTTTGATTACAACTACATGGAAAATCTCAGTGAGGTCTGTTTATGTGTTTCAGCAACATTGTGCGACGTCGACGAGTCAATACCTAATCTTAAAACTAAACACAAATACAATCCAGAATAAATGCTACCGAAGGTGTAGTCACGAGGCCGGTGCGCTGAGCCCTCAGCCAGCTCGCGCCGTGTGCTCGCTTACTGCTAACTTAACTCATATCACAATGTGAGGCACTTGTAGTTACATAAACTAACATCCACCCGTCCCAGTCGTCAGAGCCGATTGGAGGATGTCCTCGCCGTCAATCTGGCCTCCCCTACCCTGCCCATAGCCTGCCCCTGGGCCTGCCCCTAGTCTTCCCCTGACCTGCCCCGGTCTCCGTAGCCCCATACGAGGCGATAAGACTAGTATGTTGCGATTGCGGAATCCTGTGTTGGCAGGCCTAGCACCAGGCGCGGCAGGCATCGGCATATAATTAATAGACTTGCCTTAGTGGCAACCATGGGGAGCCCTAGCCGCGGGCAGCAGCAGCTGAGAGGGCGTCACATCGGCAGTGCACGCCTGCCCCCTGGCCGCGGCAGGAGGGGAGCCTTCATACCTATAAAGCAGAAGGAAGAGTGCACACATGGAGACCCAGTCTACCTGTATTGCCCATTACACACATCTAGGCTCCCACTAACCATTCCTGCGAAGTCCCTCATCGGGGAGGCAGAGAGAGCACAGCGCCAGTTGTCTCTAGGACTTTGTTCTTTAAGAGTTCGATCGTTCTGATCTAGGGAACCGGAGCGTGGTCTTCCTTTTCCTCTTCTTCCACACACTCATCACACATTTCTTTTCATTCCTCTTCGCTCTATGTGACGAAGCCAACATAACATAACGCTTCGCCTTTAGGTACGGCCATACTCTCGTTCACGTCAGTCGCTTCACGAGAAATTCGTCTCATTGCGTGTTACAATGCAACGCAGTTGCAATTTGACGAATAAAATAAATAGTATCAAGTCAGATCAGTTCATCTGACTTGATACTATTTATTTTATTTGTCAAAACTAACTTTACATTACTTCATCTCAACGCTCACTCACCTCAATGCGCGCGTCGTAACTCGAGACGGATCCTTCTTCCCTGGCCGCCTGGCCGCCTAGCCCTGCGTGAGCGCGGGGAAGGGCGCGGCGAGGGGCGCGGGGAAGGGCGCGGGCGGCTGCAGGCACGTGCTTTTGAGGTGCATGGTCAGCAGCCCCTTGGCCACGAAGCCCTTGCCGCACAGCGCGCAGGCGTAGGGCCGCGCCCCGCTGTGGTACCTGCGCCGGCGTGAGGCGTGAGGCGTGAGGCAGGCTCGGCGGGCCCGCCGCACGCCACGCCTACCTACCGCTCGTGAATGACGAGCGTGGAGCGCTGGCTGAAGGCCTTCCCGCAGGCCGAGCACACGTACGGCTTCTCGCCGCTGTGCACGCGCTCGTGCAGCATCAGGTTGCATTTCTTCACGAAGCCTTTTCCGCAGGTCCTGCAAGACGAGCCCTCCTTACGCCGCCCCGCCGCGGGCGAGGAGCTCGCGGCGGGGCACTCACTTGCACACGTTGGGCTTGTAGCCGGTGTGGATGCGGATGTGGAACTTGAGGTGCTCGCGCGAGGTGAGCGACTTGCCGCACACGTTGCACAGGAAGTTGCGCTCGCCCGTGTGCGCGCGCAGGTGCCGCCGCAGCGAGTTGAGGTGCGCGAACTCGCGCCGGCACACGCCGCAGCGCATGGCCAGCGCGCGGCTCAAGGCCTCGGGGTGCGCCGCCGTGCGGTGCGACAGCAGGTACCTGCGCAGGCACTGCTGGGGCTCGGCTGCACGCCTGCACCGGCAGCTGGTGACACTGCCTACTTGGTGATACCAGTGTGGCGGTTCTTCAGGGGTCTAATTACGGTATGACAAAAAGAGAATTATGGTCATAGCGCTGGTACCGGCTACACAATCGCGTGGGCGAACGTGTCGGATAAATAACGAGTGTCGAACGATTTGTTCCACAGAATACTTGTATTTTCCGACAGTCGATAAAAAAAGAAGTAGGCTACCCATAATGCCATACTTCTCCGGTGTGACTTACAGCCGGCCATACCGACGCGAATACATTAATAAAAAAAAACAATTAAACCATTTGTCCCAGGCTTATTTTTTTTATTTTTTGATTCGAGTCATTCACGAAATACACCATGCCATATTTTTTATTATTTTTTTTATTAATGTATTCGCGTCGGTATGGCCGGCTGTAAGTCACACCGGAGAAGTATGGCATTATGGGTAGACTACTTCTTTTTTTATCGACTGTCGGAAAATACAAGTATTCTGTGGAACAAATCGTTCGACACTCGTTATTTATCCGACACGTTCGCCCACGCGTTGGGTAGTCGGTACCAGCGCTATGACCATCATTCTCTTTTTGTCATACCGTAATTCCTGAAGAACTAAGAAGAAAAAGAAAATTCAAGAAGACACTGGTACAAATCACCAATTATTTCGTGCACCATCTCCCGGTCTATGCGTGGGAGCGTACCTCTATTAATATTACCTCATGTGCACGAACCCCTGAGGACACATATCGCACAGGAAGCGCTTGACCTCGGGCTCCACGCGGGTCGCGCCCTTCTCGTAGGTGTGCGTCAGTCCTGTTTTTATAAGTTTTCTTATGCTTTACTTATTCGGTAGACATTTGCGCGTTTTAGAGTCGTTTAGAGTAGGAAAGCGTTCAAGCATAGGACTATTCGATCTATTGCTAGTAGTGGTCAGGAATCGTACAGCGCGGGAGCTAGGCTACAGGAGGGGGTGCGGTGTGAGCGCGTACCGTGCTTGAAGATGAGCTTGGTGTCGCGGTAGGTGTGCTCGCACAGCGCGCAGCGCAGCGGCCGCCGGTCGCGCTCGTAGTGGCGCTGCCAGTGCGCGCGCCACTCGCGGGCCGCCACCTTCTGCGCACACACTCTGAGGCTGGGGCACACGCCCTGGAGCCTGGCGCCTGACGCCTGGCGCCTGCGCGCGCTACCAACCTTATCGCAGCGCATGCAGCGCACCGGGTCCTGGTCGGGGTCGGCGGGCGCGGCCGGCGGCGCCGCCGCTGCCGCCTGCTGGCCGTGCTCCCTGCAACGTCATTGTATTAAACGGCCTCTCAATTGCTCCGATGCCGGTCCGCTCTAGCTATCCCCGCGTTCCTGACTTTTAATACTGTTGTCATCATTTGTCTCCTTCATTCCATCCGATACGAAACACTTTCACAAGGAATATCTCACTATGGCATTCAATTTTCGATCGATAAATCCAAATGTTTAAATAAAATTTGTGAAAAGCTGCTCACCTACTAGTTTGCTATAAATAGTTGACAACATTATCTGTTGCTTACCTGTAATGATTTATAATCTCATTGCGACCATAGCATTGTGTCAGGCAAATGCAGCAGTTGTACAACTTAGTTTCGTCCAATTCTTCCTTAGGCTTCACGTCCAGCATGGAGACGTCCTGCCATGCGTTGATGGTGGGACTCGAAGCCTCCCACTTTACCTTGTGTTTTTTCTTGACACCCTTACCACTTGTTTTACCATTTACTGAAGCTGGGCTGCCTTTTGACTGCTTTAAGTTAATAAGTGACATATCCTCACTACTTGAAGATCTACAGTCAGAATCCTCATCTAAGGTTTCCTGTTTAACTGTTGTAAGAAACAACTGGGGTTCTACTTTGAATTGAGTAATGACAGGCTTTGGTGTGTCTGTGACATCATCCGTTTGAGTGGCCTGGTGTGCTGCTTGTTGTGCTACATTGGGTGCCGGTGCCGGGGACGGACTGTCCTTGATTATGGTGAGGTCCACCAATGCATCAGCTTTAATGTCAGATGACTGCAACAAGCTGCGCAACCTGGAATTGATACCATCATGTCGTTGTTAGCTACTTTAGTAAGTACATGTCCATATAAGAAACCTAGAAGTACAAATTGCAATAGTACTAAAAGTATAGAGTGTAAAACATGCCTTAAGAGTGTAAAAGAGAAGACGGTACATCTATTCAGCCATGTCCTCCCTTAATAATTGAACTTTATTAAGGTGACGGAAGTGATAATGTACGTTAAAATGCCGACAATACAATAAGATAACAGTGCATGGTAATTTCTGCTTGGACGCATCAATAATCCCAGAAGTAAATACTAACCTGTTCTGAACTTCAATGGTTTCATTACAAAATTGATAGAAGTCGTTCACTTTACAGCTACACTTGTCGCATACCCTCTGAGGTAATTGGTCATTCCTGAAAACCTGACACCAACATTAACTTAATAACATCCACAATACATGAATACTCCAAATAACAACGAAAATTGTCGTAATTTACCTTTATAGGCAAATATAAAGACATTTTTAGATATAGAGCATTTTCTTCGTCAAATATATCATTATTCACATAATTTGCAGAGCAACATAATCGACAAATATTGTCCATCATATTACAATAAATATAAACGACCCGTTCGTGTTTATTCCGCAAGAAAGTGACAGACAATACGGTCGGCCATTTGTCCAAATATTGACCTTTCTCAGCTTAGTGTTGCCAGCTTGAAAACTCCAACAGCATTATGGAAGACCCAAATAATATTTAACATATATTAGCTGTACTACATTTCAGTATGTGATACGGCTAGCTAGGTAGGGGTGGGCGGAGGCGGAGGCAGCCATGGAGGATGCGAACGAGGCGCTGCGCCAAACTTTTGATTAATGAACACAATGTTTGTAAAGTTTACTTACTTCCGTTTAATTCTAAATATTCAAAACATTAAACTTTTGTAAGTTAATAATAAGCGAGATACGTATTTAACTTATTAATATTTTTATAAAAAAAAACAAACAAACCATTATTCCCTGTGTATTGATTGTTACCTATATGTATTTCATACTTAATAAACTATTTTGTAGATACGAAAAATTAAGCATATCTGATAACTTGACTCTCGACACCTTAGACATGATCTCTGGTGAAGCAGGCAGCTAAGAGGACACGGATTTTCCGTTCTGAATGTTTGAGTTATACAAATGTGTGGGGATCTGTATCTAACAGAATTTATCCGGAACTCCAGAAAAGGAACTCCGAAAAAGTCGTGTTGGCAGAAAAAAGGGTTTTTTTTTGCTAGCGCCTATAACATATTGCAGGTTCACCGCTTACCATCTAACGGCCTCTAGATACTTTATTACACCTACCATCTTTGATGAAAAAATATTTAGTTCTCGACAGACCAACTTACGATCAAATTGTGCCTGTTGGATTTCATTTAAGGAAGGTAACTGAACATATTAGGTAATATCTAATCCAATCAGATGTAAAGAATCTTTTTTGAAATCTTTTGAAATTATACATATATATCCTCACGCCTTCTCACAAGGATCCCCGATGTGGTAGGCAGAGGTGTATAGATAGGTAGTACTCACTTGCCGCCAGAGATATAATTTAGGTGCCAACGTGACAGATGGCGAGTCCATCGCCGTTACTCAAGCACGACTATACATACGCCTTTGAATTGCTTCTCAGACGTATGCAGGTTTCCTCCCGATGTTTTCCTCAACCGTAAAGCTCGTGGTGTGACTAATCAATGTACTTAAGTATGAAAAACTCTGGTACAATTGGGATTCAAACTTGCGAACTTTGTGTCGCAGGCAACTACTTGAACAACTTGACTGTCGCGGCTTTCTTTATTGAAATGTCTAAGCCGAAAGAAGCAATACTACCCTCTTTGCTCACCCCGCGAGATGCTCGCGTGATGATATGTATGTGTATTTGTATTTTAGGAACCAAATACAAAATGCGCTATTGGTAAATAAGTGACATTAGATGACATTGGTAGCCCTTATAGTAATTAGGGAATTACTACATGTGTTTATCAAATAAACTATTCAGTAACAAACATCCTCACTCATTTTGGCATTAAATACGTAACAATGACCTACTTTTACACGTCGCTCAGCAAAAACACTCCCTTTTTAGTCTATTATTATTAACACAAATAGGTAATATTTAATTTTAGCCCAATTTCCTGAACAATAAATATTTTATTAATTAATAGATCCCGACAATGGAAACGTTGATAACTACTATCAGCTAAACAAAATAACCCAGATGACATAATCCATGAGCAATTATTGAAATATAAGCTCCAGATGACACCTGAAACATTGGCCAGCCGAGAGTGTGGAGAAGGCCACCAATGGTGTAGCGGGCAGCTGTAGCGAGCTCTTCATAGTGCACAATATTCGTAGTAATTACATGAAATCAGCTCGACGGCGTGACGTTGCTTCCCGAAGCCAGTTCTTGTCGCGCGATAAAGCCGCGGCTGCCACTTATCATTATCTTTATCGTGCGCCTTCAACAAATAAACTGTAAAAAACGAGATAAAGGCGAAGTACCACTGTAGCAGCTAGCGGGCGTGACGCTCAGACCAGTGCCTTTCGCAATACTTCAGGCTTCGTCGGCAACACGTGGCTACTTCAGCGATGGTTCTAAGCTATCTCATGCTGATGACATGTACACGTGTAGCACCCAGCTCCCTGCCAACGTTTTATTTATTTATTTAACACACACAGCGAACACAACTTACGTTACTATAAGGATAAATAACAAAGATCAATTAATAACTATGTTGGGTTAAGCACCTTAGTAGTGTGTGTATGGGACCAGCTCAGTGTACGCTGTATTAAACACAGCACTGATTTTCAGTTGGTCCCCAACTTCTAACGCGGTAGTTCTCCATTGTGCTGTATTAGTCCCTACGTGTCACGTGGTCACTGTGTGATGGAACATTCATTGCCGTTGTCACCAGCTCCAGATATGAGGGTACCAGCTCCAGAGGTTCACCTCGGGACCGTTCGCCTATTATATTATTTCTCTCGGTCGTTGGTGTGTCTGAGAATGATGAGCAGACGCTTCTCAACGATGTCATATTTCTAAGTGCGACATGTATCATACATCCTCGACCCTTGTATCACTGCCTTACTGAAAATACTGAGCTTAAGAACACCTAAGATATTTATACGTATGTGTATGGAGATAGAAATTGTGTTTCCAAAATATACCCTATACACCTCTCCATATGTGTTAATGTTCCAATATATACAAAATATCGCCAACGCCGTCTCAAGCCTGTATCCACACACTTCGTCAGTTGTATTGCAGTGCCTGGTGCAATATACATACTTCGCTTCCAACAAAGGGCACTGTTCTCGATGCGTCCTAATTGTATGAAGCAGACGCTGGTCACCCGTACTCTAGTAGATAGACTTGTACTTATACCTAAGTTTCGTGAACATTTTAAATTAATAGCGATACTGACTACAATTTACTCTATACAAAATAAAATAAATGTCCCAGGAATACCTGAGTATGTTCACACATGTTCGAATCCCGACTGTACCAATGAGTTTTTCTGAACTTAAACATAGTGATTAGTCACACCACGAGCTGTACGCTGAAGAAAAACATCGAGAAGAAACCTGCATACGTCTGCAGCAATTCAAAGGCGTATGTATATAGTTGTGCTTGAGTAACGGCGATGGACTCACCATCTGTCAACTTGCCTATACATACACCTCTGCCTACATCTTCGGGGACCCTAGTGGTAAGGCGTGAGGATATATTATTATTATTATGAAAATGACAAATAATAACAGATGTGTTGTGGGCGGGCGGAGTATAGAATCTGTAGATGATGGAGACTAGCGATAAAACAATAAACAGTATTTACAAGAATCAGTAGCAATGAAATAAAACAAAAAATCAGTATATATTATATTATATATGTATATGTTAATGTATAATAAGTAACCCGTGGTTGAAGCTAGGAACACTTTTCGTTTCGTTTTCAATGTATTTTTGTACAAAATTTGTCAGCTTGTGAACAGTTTAGTGAATGTTTACCTGTGAGTATAGTGATAATAGAAGTGCAGCGTTTGGAGATGTCGATGGCCAGCTCTGTGGCAACGGTTGACGAATGGCACAGAGTCCTCTGTTGCTTCATCTATTGTTCCTGATGCCGCTGCCTACCCACTTAAACACATAAAATTATTCTAATTAAACGGCGATGGACTCGCCATCTATCACGTTGGCACCTAATATACCTCTGGCGGAAAGTGGGTGTGTGGGTATTACCTATACACCTCTGCCTACCCCTTCGGGGACCCTTGTTGAAGGCGTGAGGATATATATAAATTATTCTAAAGTGAGATTTTAGTAAATTCTATAATACTTAATTTACGTTTTATTCTAAATGTATGTTACTCGCAGTGCCCCGCGATACAACTGCTTTATATTTGTTTATACGTATGTATATATGGTAACTGCTCCACTAGCTAGTGCTGTATGAATGAATTGACTGTCCTCCATAACTTGGCCTCTTGAACTTCCTTGTTCCATCAAGAGCCCCACCAATGGTCCACCATTAAGAAGGACGGTTTTGGGTGCCAGCTCTTCATATGTAAGGCTTCACAAAGTCATCTATACATAAAGTAATACATCATCATCATCATCATATCATCACGCCAAGTCCCTAACGGAGTAGACAGAGAGTATAGAGCGCCAGTTCTCTCTAGACTTACATACCTCTTTCACTTCGTCCACATTCATCAGTTTCATACATGCTCGTCGGTTTCTAGTACTCTTGACGTTCCCGTCCTTGAGCGTCCGATCGATTTGAGTTGACAGGTAGTTGGAACGTGGCCTTCCTCTGCCTCTTCTTGCACACAGTTTTGCTTTGTATATCTGTTTCATCAATCTTATTTCACACTTATATCAACATATAGTGATACATATATACTACACTTCCTTTGTTAAAAAGCGGTCCATACTTAAACGTCTGTCTAGTTTAGAAACCAAATTGTAACCTAAGTAACTGTAAGTACTTACTTGGTAGATGATTATTAAACAGGTTTATTTTTTCATTCTAAGTCAGCTGCATGTCAGTATCAAGTACATGTGGTGTTTGCCTTTAAGTAATTGTTACACTTTTTTTGTTTGTCTTTGTATCTTTAGATGTAAGTTTGGTGTAAACAATTGTTGGTGAACATCGTGAACAAAATGATCCTATATCACTAATGGCAGACTTCAATAAACAAAGTAACTCAAACAAAATATTTGTACAAATTCGATAGGTAGTTGTTGACATCAGCGCGTACAAACAGACAATAAAACTGTGCATCTTTACAATATTTGCATAGTGTAAGACATTGCATTGATACGACACATGGAATGTATGAAGAGACTGATGAATATGGAAGAAGCGAAATAGGTTTGTTAGTCTGGAGCTCTACTATCTCTGCCTACCCCGTTAGGAACTCGGAGTGATGGTTTGATGATGATGATGATGAATGGCAAGGCTGTTACTAAAGCAACATTCGTCTGTTATGCTGCTAGCACAACCACTCCACCCAATATAGGACACTACCGTCATGCGGGCCGTTAGCTCGTTCGCGACCTTTGCAGCCATGAATGCATTAATGTAACGATTACTTCTATACTACCATCAAAATGACTCTATTGGTGGCGAAGGGTACTCGGCGTAAATGTAATTTCGTGGGAATGTTTATCGGGACTATAACACTATTGATAGGGGAATAGGGTCAGGTGTGGCCGCCACCGCTGATAGGAGCGGGCGCGGCTGCAGTGATAGCCCACTTGACGGAACACACGTTAGGCACTGGAAAAGTGTCAAATACATTCTTGGAAGCACCTGTACCTACATATACACGACACGCTGGGCTCGCCTCGCCTGCCCACTTCGTCGCGGACTGTGGCGAGAGTCATCGCTGTGCCACTAGCATGGTGAGATGAATACCAACACGGCGCTTCTTACATACGGTTCTCTGGAAACCATTCTCCCACATTAACACTAATTAGTGAGATTCATCTACTCGGCGTTATGCTCTACTAATATCAACCAAATTAAAAATTTGTTGGACGTAATGTGTTATTACAAACATAGCTCACATCCTATCATATCCTCAATGTATGTGAACCGACTACAATGATAATAACAATTGAGTAGGTATTACCTGTGCCCCGTGGCTTAATCAGCTTTAGAATTTCATATAGCTTTTGTATGAATAATGTTTCGTTTTTTTTTCTATACAACAAGAGTGGCAAACAAGCATACGGCCCATCTGATGGGAAACGATTACCGTAGCCTATTTACGCTCACAATACCGAAGTATCACTTGCGCGTTGCCACTCTGTGTTGGGAGAGTTATAGTGTGTTGGCAGCATAATGGGACTAATCCCTCTGCTTCCAACACAATGTAACAACCTCCCCCCTCCCCAAGGAGCTCATTACTGGAAACCGCGTAGGAACACACCACAATAAATTGTGTTATTTGGCTACGGACTTCTTTAATCAGAATCAGAATCAGTGTATAATATGGGTACCATTTGTGCAGTACCATTACTATTTAGCTGCTAATTATATTTTATTATCTAGTGCTTTGACTTCCAGGAATGTAAGACGTCTAAGGTGAGCCACGCACTGCTGAGCTAAATTATTAGGATACAATTAAGTATACATTATTATGTATGGGCATCCCCTGTGCAACGATAGTGACCGTCGTTTTACATTAATTATGTGACCTTCAATAAGTGTTCCCTGTGTCCTATTGAATGAAAGATTTTTGACTTGGCCCCATGGACCTCTTAAAGTGTTGCCAGCTCTCAAGCTATATAGTTAGATAGTTGTATTGATACCTACCTGCACATATAACGACCACTGACCATCACGCCATCGCGGCCACGAGCAACAGCCACTCCAGATTGGCCAGACATCGGGCGATCAGCTGCAATGCAACCTTGAAACATTTCATAAACATGAGATGAAAATCGATACGACAAACTTGAGAGCCGACTTTGCAATCGAGTAAAACGAGCCACATACGTTGGTGAACTCTGGCTTAACTTTAACCCACATAACAAAGTTCAATGTAAACACAATACGGCAGAAGTTTCCGAAGTTCCAGTTCACGGCCGCGCCTCCGCCGGCGGCCTCCACCGCCTCACCCCAGCGGCCGCCCGTCTCGGCCGCCCGCCCTCCGCCCTCCCTCGCCCGCCCTCCGCCCGCCCTCGCCCGCCAGCTACTCATGCTACTTGCATTACAGCTATGCCAACGACGACGTGACAGCACTTGCAACCTCGCTGTCCGATGCCTTGCCTGTGCCATGCCTAAACACTGCAATTCGCTAATTGTTCTTTCAATTGTTCTTCTATATACGCACTATGTATATATACGCTTTGAATCATAAAATACTTGTACATGAAATATTTAGTTTTGTGAAATTTTCAGATAAATACTGAAATAATTGTCTTCTATCTATCAATTTATAACATAATATGTTAGCGTCCTGCTGCATCCCGACCACCCTGTACATGGCTACTTTGATAAGAATTATGGGGCATTCGGTACAATACAACAAGTACGCGAATATTGAGGTACAATAACGCGACCTGTGAGGCTAAGCTAAGTAAAGGCACATAATCGTAGAGCACCTGTACCACGTGAGCGCTCCAGAAAGCGCACACCTTGCGCGTTATCAATTGACACTGTTTGATATGAGCCTTCTACACGTTATCTATTATGTCGAAATGGCTCCACATATCACGTATCACGTATCCCAACATAGCCGAGGTTCGCGCGCTCAGAGCGCCGGCCGCTGAGCATTGTCCAGAGCCCATTCTGCCTCACCTGAGCGCCGACTCCTGCCTCGCAATAGAACACTATTTGCATACATTAAACGTTCACGACTTATGCGCCGATAATGTCTGCTGCAGCGATGACGTGTGCTTGATAAAACCTTGCATAGGACTGATTATTATTATTATTTAAATGCTCCAAATGGTCCAAATGCAGCCCACACCGACCGACAGTGGGCTCTGTTCCACACAAGGATGGCTCTATCCCGCCTGGCTCGTCTCTTGTGTTTGTGCACGCATTTGTCAGAAAATAGTGAAATTATCTGTCTCCAAGTAGATAATTATAATGTAATAAAGGTGTATCTCGAGTGTAAACAATGCGAGTGGCGGCAGTGCTGGGGCCGCCGCGAGCAGATGGCGCCGCGGCTGCGGGCTCGGCGGGCGCTGCGGCCTTATCATCGCACCTTGCCCATTGGTGGAGTGGAGTGTTTGCGCGACTGATACGGCACGCGGGGGCCAATCGATTCCACGTTTGGCCAATCTTATCACGATCGTGGTGGACATTTGTACCTCGCGTCGGTTTCCTGATATCGTATCTGCAGATATCGACGAAAGTATAAATATGGGGCCATCAATCGATCGGGCCTCTATCGAAGTGTGGCTGTGATTAAGGCTATTGATTGTGAACACTAACTGAGCGTGTCTTGAGTGCCCCTTGTGCAGCCTCCCGCCGTGTCCCGCGCTAGCTCCAGGGTAACCAGCAGGAGTCGCCTGCTCGCGGTGGCGTCACTTGCTTCAACCGGCGAGCCTGTTCCCAATGACCGGGTCGCTATTACACAATCGTTGACGTGGCAATCTCCCACAATGGCACCGACTCTGGTCATTCGCAAAGTTTATTTCTAAATCAAATTTAAAATTATGTACACGTATAAGTCCTAATAACATCGATACGCCAAGTCAAATAAGTGCCAGTGTATTAACCGAACGATAGGCAACTATTACGTAATAACATATGGTGGGCCAATGGCACATGTGTTCGCCAAATCCATGCAATGTGCTTGGATTTTTGTATCTAGTTGAAAATGATCTTTATAATATTACAGTTATGAAGCCTGTGCGTGTACGGCTGGTCTATACGGGCCTAGCTGACAGCTAGGCAGCTACGCTGACGTGACAGGGACAAGCAGTGTTCTTATCAGAGAACGTTAGCCGCACCTTTGGAGTGGTGATAGCGAGCCGCGCGCCGCTGCGACGAGCGCGCGCCTGCGGCTGTCACACTGAACAAACGCGCACCAGACATCATGCTACTCGTACTTATATTTCGTTTTGTTTTCCAGAGGGTCACCATGCAGTCTGCCTGCTTAGGCTTGGCTTCACGTCTGAGTTGGACAGGGGATCTTGACAGTTTGAAATACCATGCGCTGCCAGATCTATCTTTCCAGCTCACACGTGGAACCGCTCCCTGCCACGTGCGCCCAAGCCCTGTGACGACAAGCACCCCGCACCCCGCACCCCGGGGCCTCGCCGCCTGCTAGCGTGATGGACTAAGTGGAGGTGTGATCTCTTCACTTTTTATGTTTAAAGTGAGATTCAACTCCTCCAACTTAACCCTGAATCGCAAAACCAACCATCACTAGTCAACACGCCATTTACTTAACGCATTTATACCCATGTACCTTAGGTACGTACTTACTTTATTAATTTATTTGAATTTCCTGAATGTGCTTGTAACTATTTCTGCTGTACGGGATGTAAAATTTATTCCTTAAACTGTAAAAGAGAGATGAATAAAAAGCTATAAGTAATTTATTCGCGACTTTTATTATGTATCCTTAACGTCACATGTA
This sequence comes from Drepana arcuata, assembly GCA_016069955.1. Classification (NCBI taxonomy): domain Eukaryota; kingdom Metazoa; phylum Arthropoda; class Insecta; order Lepidoptera; family Drepanidae; genus Drepana; species Drepana arcuata. Next base: position 50,429 of record JACCPG010000380.1, read on the forward strand.
TACTTACATTATACTACACAGTATTTTCAAGTAACATTTTTATAAATCTAGTACACATTATCACAAATATGCTATGTGGAACACACCGTAGTTAGTGGCGCTACTGTGCAGAGTATTATGAGAGACCCAACGCTCTGCGACTAGCGTGAAGTACACTCCAAGTTAAAAAAAAATCACAACACCGAAACAAAAAATGGGCAAAAAATTGTTGGTAACACCGGTGCGCTAAAAAAGCTTGCAAACTTCACGCACCTAACCTGCGCTGGACATCGACTCGTCCATATCTCTAAACTCTGGGAAAATGTATATTGATTTTTCAAAGAAAAGTCAACCGATGTAACAAAACACTGTTCGCGGAGTGTTTATACGCGTATAGAAGTGTTGTGGTCGATGTGCAGTGTCGTCGAGATGGTGCGACGGTGTTCGTCGTCGCGTTTCGAGTGAGATCGGAGAGAGTGTCGCGTCGCTCGGCCGTCGGCCCGGAGCCCGGCCGCGGCCAGGGCCTGGGCGCGCCATGGACGCCGGCGCTGCTGACCCGCTGAGAGCGGCTAGGCCGTGAGTATCATCTAGCTGCACCCGAGTCCATTGCACGCCGCGCTCGCTCCGCCCGCGTACTTACGTCGTGGATTATTTCGGTCCCCGTGAGCCCGTCCGAGAGGTTGCGAAACAGTTTGTCCGCGCTCGATTCTCGCTCGCGTGGAGCGGACATTCTCTCGCTCGGGCGGCCGCGGCGTCACGGCCTCCGCGTTGCGCCATTTCGAAACGGTCGCATCGTCCGCGAGCGCTAGCCGAGCGAGGACACGGCGACGTCGCCGAGCGAGCAGGGCGCCGCCGCCGATAGCGATCTCGGCGCGGCGGCCGAGCGTGACCGCCACCGCCCGCGCGGGCCCCGGTGCCGCCTGCATGAATGACTCGCCCGCCTGGCTCGTAAATCAGAATCGTGTTTACAGTTTTTGCGGGGCGCACTAAACCTGTCGCGCCGCCCCAAGACAAAGGGCGGCTCCAGTCCCGGGCCGCGGCCGCCACCGAGCCCGCTCTCGAACGCATAAGTGAATTATGGATAGGTGCATATAACCCGTGCACTACACACCACATACCTAACACAACATACGCGCATACCTATGTATAGCTACGCGCGGTGAAGGCTGCGAGTACATACCTACTCAAACAAAGCATTTTGCCCACAAATCCATAGTGCTTGCCTCACACGGCCACCACCGCGTTCTTTGTGAACTAGCGTGCGACACTGCGCCCGGTGATGTCATTTGTGTATCCGTTCGTTTGCTAACATCTGTGCAGATTGACAAATGTTCGTTTTACTGTGTATTTTGAGGTTAGGTTGTGATTTGTGGCACAAACGGGCCAAACGACTGGCATAGCGCGCGCGCCTTCCAGTACAGTGAGCACGAACGTTGCATGAGGCTGATGCTACTGTCAGAGTGAAGTGTGTGCAGTCCAGTGCCCAGTACATTAGACCCCCCCCTAGTGGAGGTGTAAACAGTGATGTTACTATGTGGTTCTTTCATATGGTATTGTTGCACCTGCTGAGTGCAGTGCTACATTAGCTTTTCAATTTATTAATCAATCATCAATTATAGACATTGCAAATAGGTGCAATATAGTGAGGGGCAGCCCAAGCACAAAGGGAGACCAAGACAAGCAGATCTTTTAGTCCATGTGATAAGCACTGGCCCAATGTTCAGGTACCAGTTAGAATATAGCTACACGCACTTGTGTGCACACTCCACAACCATGTATGCAAGCACAGGGCACTCACCCCGATGGCAATGGAAGAGAAGCTGCATTCCATAAGATTTACATGCATATACATTGATGCCGAGTCCCTCTCGGGAAAGGCAGACTGGGTAGAATGCTATATGTCTCAAAACATTCAGACCTTTTTGCCATCTCCATGCCTCATTGCATTATTCATTGTTGAAAGATTATTTAGGAGCGCCACAGTTTCCAGTTGCTATTATTCCTCACACTTAGTCTATTGGATGCATGGAAAGTAATATTAGGTGTAAGCTATGACTGCGTCAAAACTACAGCAACATTTTAGTTTCAAATAGAAACATGTTGATAAATAACATTTGGCCATTATTCATACATAGTAAACTAGACTATAGTATAAAGAGGAAAATGACAGCAGTATGGTTTATAAATAAATTGCAGGGAAGCATTAAGGACACATTCACAATGTGGCTCTTGGAACTACTTATGTACACACAATTCCCACACAAGTCAAAATATTATATAATAGCAGCTCTTTAAAATTAATAGATATTAAAATTTTATTGAGGTATCATTAAATTATAAAACAAACATCATATAATAAAGATCATAAACATGCCATTAGGAGGCAAAGCCATGATTTATTCAAATTTGCAATTTTCATACATTTGATGTGAAAACTGCACCTTCAATAATCTCTTAATGCCATTAACTTTAATTTCTCCTGGGGATGATCTGGGGATCATGAGTTCATTATGTTTTTTAATAGGTTGTAACATGGTTGTTATTTAAGGTATATTTTATTTGTATATAAAGAAGAGAAAGAGGTATGCTAGTCTAAAGACAACTGGCACTCTATACTCCCTGCCTACCCCGTTAGGGACTCTGCGTGATGATATGTATGTATAAAAATAGTTGCCCAAACTGCATTGGATTAGCTTTTGTAGGCACCTTTACAACAAACTGGCTTTACCAACTAAGTATGTATTTTTATCTATGCAGGGGACTGGTTAGAAGCTATATTGCAGTAATTATTGAGGTACTATAACTTTAATATTTAGACTAACTCATGTTTCTGAAGTGTGCATATCATATGTTATACTTTGACTGTTACCCCTTGTGTACATTGACAATACATATGTGTATAAAAATGCTTCCACCATGCTATGCTAACCGTAAGGTCAACATAAGTTAATAAGAGCATGAACTATTCTATGTATACTAGCAGTCTTCCAACTGGCAACACAGACTCTATCTTAGATGTTTTTGTAGCTTCACTAGTTGCAACAATAAGTCATTTTCCCATCTAGTGAAGTATATAGATAAGATATATGTACATATCATTACACCAGTCCCTCTACAGGGTTGTGAAGTAGATATTTGGCTATCATTAATGAAATTATCAATTTGGAACTGAATATCTCATTGGACATATTTAATTCATGGCTCACATGCTAAGAGCTAAGAGCATGGTATCGAACCCATTGTAGGAAGGAAAGTACCTTCAGTTGGCAGTACCACATTAATTTACAAAATTAATTATAATGCACTAATAGCAAAAGTGCAGCTCTGTTATGTAGTCATCCAAAGGAGAACTTAGTTGATGGTTTGGGTCATCAACATTTTGAATGTGTGTCATACATATACATATGCAAATATTGGTTGCATATGATAGTCACTTAAAATGGGCACAGATGGAGATTGAAATTCTGGAGGAACCTTCAGACCATAGTTATGATGAAAGCCATATTGCAACCTGGGAACATTGTCTGTCAAATTTTATATTTCATCTGCCTTCTACTCCTCTATAGCCACATTCAAAGGCTTTTATTCAATAAAAAGGACTAAGGGAATGCATATGTCCATTAGTTAGCACTGCAACGTATGACAAATGCTTATAAACTTTAATTTTGAGAATATTTAATAAATCAATACAATGTGCTAGCACACTTTATTCGCCTTGTTTAGATGAAATAGGTGTGCGTCCAAGGGGTGAATAGGCCCATTTTGTGCTAGTACTGCCCCAGTGGAGAGCTGTACAAGCTTCACTCACAGTGGAAACTCAATACTCGCCAGGAGCCAATTGACTGGTACCTTTGGTATATTTGGTACTGCCTCGAGTCGAACAATCCCAATGAGATATTCAGAAGGGAGATGGGTAAATTTATTGGATTCATGCCACAAATAATACTTACCTGGAGGTAGGTTTACTTTGTAATTGGTAGTGGCAGTGGGAGGTAGGTGCAGTGGTTACAGCTAAAGTAATGTGTGGTTTAATGATTCCAGTCAGTTGATGATGGCTAGAGTGGAAGCACTGCTGAATGCTGCACCAAAGGGATGGAGCGCTTTTTTAACACTTTGCTGCCTACTACTGTTTTTTTGGACTCGCCATCTGTCACGTTGGCACCTAATATACCTCTGGCGGAAAGTGGGTGTGTGGGTATTACCTATACATCTCTGCCTACCCCTTCGAGGACCCTTGTGGGAAGGCGTGAGGATATATATATTTTTTTGGAATCTGCAAAATTGACCTTGCTATATGGAACATAATTTGATTAATGTTTGTTCCAAATAGAAGGAGACCTCACTTGTATTGCACCTTTAAGTATACCTCATGTGCCACCAACCTTATGTTTGCCAATTGTTGGTGAAATTGAAGCTAATTATGGGATAATAGGTACAGGGGATAAACTTACATTCATACCGTATATTTCAGGTATTATTTATCTCATATTCTTAATATGAAATTCTTATTAAGTTGAAGGAAAACACCGAGAGGAAACCTGCATACGTCTGAGAATTCAAAGGAAGCAATTCAAAGGCGTATGTATAGTCGTGCTTGAGTAACGGCGATGCACTCGCCATCTGTCACGTTGGCACTTAATATACCTCTGGCGGAAAGTGGCTGTGTGGGTACTACCTATACACCTCTGCCTACCCCTTCGGGGACCCTTATGGAAAGGCGTGAGGATATATTGGTATACCTACTGTAAGGATGTTAAGGTGTGTGTAAATAAATAAATAAAATAAATATTATATTCTTAATAATATATTTATCTCATATACAGTAGTTGAAGATATGATGTAGACCATCAATATTAGGGTAATTTAAGGACAACCAGGTTCTTCACTGACTTCGAAAGGATAAAAAAAAACAATTACTCAAACAAATTGAGTAGTGACTGAAGTGAAATCATTGGATCATTATTTAGATAATAAAATTTCATTTTTAACTTTATTATTCCTATTTGATTTAATGTTAAAGTAGAAGCTCTACAGGTTTTTATAATGTGTCTTTGTAATAAGATTAATACCAATATTGCAAATTTCATAAAATTAAAAAAAATATAATTAAAATCAGCTTTGTTTGCACAAATACTAGTCTTTACCAGTCTGTGTTGGCGATCTGTGTCACTGCTCTCACTGCAAGCCTTACTGTATATAATATTATTTAAGAATATATCCATTTGACAGCGTACTCGTATGGACTCGTGCCCGAGTGCCGGCGGCAGGCTCGTCACCTGTCACTTTGAATTAAGCAAGTGTATGGTAACATACACTTGCTTAATTGCCTACTTTCTGGGAAAGCTTCAAAATACATATTTATAGGTATGCATGTGATGACTTACAGTTCCAAGTCCTTAATGAGCCAATCCAGTTAAAACGTATGCAATGATATTAGATGGCCAGAAATATAACATACTAGCTGTACCCGCGACTTCGCGTGGAAAAGTGACATGGGGCAGCGTAAAATTTTTTTAGGCTAATTAATCTTGCAAATTAATTACAATAGGAGTTACAGTTATTAGGTTTATTATTATTACCTATCTAAAGAATGTAAGAGCCGTGGTGGCCGAGTGGTTCGAGCAGTTGCCTGCGACGCAAAGGTCGCAAGTTCGAATCCCGACTGTACCAAAGAGTTTTTCTGAACTTAAGTACAGTGATTAGTCACACCACGAGCTTTACGGTGAAGGAAAACATCGAGAGGAAACCTGCATACGTCTGAGAAGAAATTCAAAGGCGTATGTATAGTCGTGCTGGAGTAACCGCGATGGACTCGCCATCTGTCACGTTGGCACCTAATATACCTCTGGCGGAAAGTGGGTGTGTGGGTATTACCTATACACCTCTGCCTACCCCTTCGGGGACCCTTGTGGGAAGGTGTGAGGATATATAAAGAAAAATATTTCCTTAAATATTATTTTTAACGACCTAACCCATAAACAGTTTATTTATTTCACGAAAAACGTTAATTAAGTAAACTAAAAATCGTGTTAACAAATTGACCGATTTGTAGTGGATAATAATTTATTTCTCTTGTCGCAAATTTATGAAACATTCACATAAACCTTACATATTTCCATACATATTTTCATCCCCTATTTTAATTTTTCCCCGTTAAGGGTAAAATATTTTAAAACTTTGAATTTCATAATTAGTTATTTATAATTAAGAGCCTAACAAATAAGCTTCAAGATTCTAGCATCAAAAATGGCGAAACTTTCAATCCCTTGCAACTGTTATTCGCATTAAAAAGTAGCCTGTGTCCTATGTCCTTCCTCAGGCTCTACTACTGACTATCTCTGTACCAATTTAATTAAATCGTTTCAGTAGTTTAGACGTGAAAATATTAAGAAAAATAAATAAAATAAGTATGGAAGGGAGGGAAGAGCCAAGGTACGGGACAAAGATTGAAATCGTCCAGGCAAAGCTGTTGCTGGGCCACAGGGCCGAATAAGAAGGGCGTGCGTAGATTGCTAGTAGCTATCCCTGGAGTTTCACTATCTATGACAATGCTTTGCTACTGCAGCCGAAGTAATAACAATCTTATTCCTTTAATCATAAAGTTTACAATTGTTGGGTATCAGCTAGATAGTGCTAGAAGTTCTGAAATGTTAGCGCTTAGCTCTAGTAGGATCATACAGAGATCAAACGCCTTTTAGTGCAAATCTGATAGCGACAAAATACACTTACTTAAATGCCTTATCCTCGCAAACAACTAATAAACTGGACAATTGTGTGATATACATTTTGCGAATCACTGAATATACTTGCGCCGCAAATGGATGGCGTGACTTAAAAACTTAGGTTTGTAATGTTGCTGAATGAATTGACAACCCTAGCTGTTTTATTCGCTTCCGTCAATTCTTACGCAATACCAAGGACCATCGTGTCACACACGACATTTCTTACATACAAAAGTATTTAAAAAAATATGGAATTGATATGCCGGATTATAAATACATAGTCACATTGGCAGTATTTACTTTATATTAGACATTGACCTGTGCTAGGGTTGAGGACGGCACGAGGAACTTCAAGTACCAAATTTTGGCATTCCATGAATTTTGCCATTGTACTGAATATAACAAACTATGTTTCTTGGAAACTTTTAGGCAATACAAAACGTTAACATCTGACCGGTCGGCCAGATTGAATGAGTGTATGCACTGTAGAAAGCAGGTGCGATCGAGAAAATTGAAAACAAAGGAATAATTTCTATGAATTTATTCTTCATTGCACTCGACTGTAAGAAAGGCCTTACTTGTCGAACACCCACATGTGTACACCCTTAGCTTATACGTTATACTACCTGTAGGTGGTTTACCTAATAATGGCGAAGGAAATTCATCATTAAAGTATTGTACGGCGATGGTATTAAATGTAGCTTCACCTTGCTCTTCAATTAAGGCGAAAAGTCTGTAACGGTATTTAGTATCCTAAAGTTAAAAGCACTGATTAGTTTTTCAAGACAGCACAACTTGACCCCGTTACTAAGCAGGCAATTGCGCGTTCTACCTAAGCTCTCCGTGCTATGCCAACCGTCTTCGGACTAGACTCGCCTTTCATCACGCAATAACTGTATAACGTGAGCACTGGCTCACTAGATAACAGATTTTTGGAAAGACAAATTACAGCGGCCTGTAATATCTTAGGCTACAAACACTAATCTCTTAAGTGACCGGCCTTTCACATGTGAACGTATAGGTTTGAGTGAAGCCCTAACCACAAGGACACGAGCCAGAAAAGAGAACCCAGAGTAACCTTTGTGATCGCGCGAATGGCAGCCCTACCCTTGACACTTGACATTACTCTATCGAGCGCGCTTATACCTACTTCATGTGGAGTTAGCTACTGTCTTGTGAATATATTACAATTAATGTCCCCCGGTGAAGTAAAACGACGGAATAGGGATATTGTGGCGCTAGGTGGTCTGGCTGCCATATTGTAAGCATGTATATGTGTAGAATGACTGCGCATGCTGGCTGCTTGAGTGCACGATGAGCGCGGCGCTAGGGCAGTGGCGCCCGGTTGCAAGCACGAATAGCAAGCTAGTAATCAGTAAAAAATAAATTGCTTCCTACCCCAAAGCCAATTTAGCTACACGACACAACTTTCAAAAAGCGGTTCCTTTGAACATTTTACTTGTCGTTTTGAACTTTTTGTGCGCAGTAACCTCAGAAACGGTTGAACTAGCCAACCTGAGACTAACGTTGCGGCCAACGAATGCAACAATAGCGCAACTTCCAGCGTGCCCACTTCAATGCCTGAAAAAGTATCCTAAAAAATAACAGCCACTTTTTGTGTGAGTCCGGCGGCGGACGCACACGACACTGAAAATTGAATAAAGTAACAATCACACAAAAAATCTCCAGCAGCTTAAGGAAAATAATTCGGGCGCGGAACGAACCTAGCCCCGATGTCTGAGCATACATGATAGGTTTCCGAACTCTCGGAGGAGCAGATTTCAATTGAAACCAACGCTACGGAACGAATTTCTTTAGTGTTTTATGTACTGTAAGCGTTATTCAAGTGGGAGGCTCCTCAATTCAGCAGGAGGAGGAACATAACTGCTATATACAACGTCAATATTTGTAGGCTCTGCAAGCATATATTGCAAGCCACAACGAAGGTCGCAAGCGGGGCAACTTATCCCTTTTAATGTTGGAAAGAACCTGTTTCATTAGGACGAAAGGGGAAAGGACATAGGAAAAATACGTAGGTAGGTGTGTAGGTAGCGTACGTAGCTACATGTTGTATAGTTAGCTAAGGGTCGGCATCGACCGGCGGCCACAGCCGCAACTGGCACGAGCACGCCGCGCCGACCCGCTCCGTGCTTACATAAGCAAGCACGCATACGCAAAAACTCATTTACGAAACGGTTCGAGTGTCGCTGCCTTGCCTGCCGCCTAATTAACTATTCAAAGATAGGTACATCATGCATATTCGTGTGCGCTGCCGAAAGTGCGCCTTTGTGTCACTCCAGCGACCCTGTCTGTGTAAAAACGTTCCACTACCGCGGCTAATTTTGTCTTTCAGCTCTTAATTCTCACAGGATAAAGATCAAAATTGAATGTATAATATATTAGGCGGCTCTCCAGCGCTGCTCACACAATATTCGGTCTTATAGTTTGTCGCTGCTCACGCCGTAATGCCAACCGGTTGGCTGATCCTTGTGAATCGTAACGCTCTTAATTTATTGTAAAACATTAAAGCGACTAGGAACATCGGCAAGTGTTGCATCACGGCTGTTTTAAGGCGACCGCTTCGCCACTGGAGTGGTGCAAAGGTAGGCTGGTATAGACCAGCATTCCGGGGCCCTTGACCCCAGTTTTTATAAACATACCGTAAAAGTCGATTCCTTTGTCAAAATTACATTTTACAATTACATTACTTTTATTAAAGAATCAAAATTCTTAATTCGATTATACATTAGTACTCCGCCCGCTTGGGTTGTACCATGGGGATATTAAACAGACTATCTAATGCAAAAAGCGTTTTTCAAAACGGATAACTAAGTAGGTAATTCCTGATATTTAGGCGTTTGAACAAAACATCTGCCTCTTGGTAATATTAGTGAAATTTTTTATAAATGTTACTTTAACGAACATTGTCCAAGCTTAACCATAAGGATGCTTCCAGTTGACATTTGACTATTCATCACTGGTATTTGTATAATAGTTGCCAGTATGAGTGATGTGCGGTGTGGCGGCGCATGGCCAGTGCCTACATAGCTGTAGGTAGCGGGCGGTGGTAGACACGTCAGCGCAACTTATCGCACAGCAAAGACCATGTAGTTTAATCATCGAGTCAATATCTGCGGCGGAGCGTTATCTTGAGCAAAAGTGGGTCGTTGTACTTGCTCCTCTCTCGGTGCGAGATTGTGCCGAGCACTGTTCCACACCATCATTACACATTATTGCACTGGTACATTTACTACCAACAGTAACAACAACTTGGCTAAACGACCTACCGATTTGACAAGCTACATTCCTGAGACTAGGTTTAGATATATATCGCACCAAGATAGACCTACATACATTTATTTCATATGTTTATCCGGTACATGGTTTTGCAGGAAATATTGTAACTTTATTGATTATGACCCGTTTGGATATCGTAACTGAATTATGCCGAATCACAACACATAACAGGCATGTGTTGGAACAAAAAGATGTGGCTCATTTAAAGATGAAAACGAGAATGCACAAAAAGCATCCACCTACAACTAGTATGCGGACCAAATACTATGATTAGAGTTGATGAACTCCTTCAAGGACTAACTCGATGATTTACTGGTTTTGGCCGTTTGCGCCGCTCAGACGCTGCGCCTGCGTCTAGTTGAAGCAAGTTATTCAAACTAAGTCCGAATGTTTGAAGTATTTAAGTAATGCAACCATGTCTGCTACAGCTAGGGCACGTGACAGATTGACATATAATATGTTTGGACGGTAACAAACTCACTGGAACTTGTGACCTCGGCCGGTTGAAACGATGAGATATCTGTTATTTTAGAAGCTCGCGTAGATGTCATGGTCACGTGGTGATAAACCGGACGACCTGGCTGCATTGGAATGATCACACTACCCGAAGGCTGTGGGAAAGCAACAGCTCAATGCTCATGCAAATGTATATAACAATGAATATTACTTTAATTGTCTCTCAGTTTCCCTGCCAAAATTAAGCAGTTCTAAAGATTCATTTAAGGTTGTTTGTAAGTAGTAAATAGTAGTCGTCTAGGCGTACAACGGTGGACAAATTGGTATAGTCAATAGCACAGTCTAGCTCACCTAGAAGATAGCTGTTTGTTTTAAAGAAACAACTTAATGTGAGACATTACTTGCCACGGGCAATGAAACGAATCCCATAAACACATGGCGGCGCTAGTGCTGCCCCTATTTAATAACTAGTGTTGTACATATTCAGTATTATGACCATAGCCTTGTGCCAGAGGCCCATGACGCTTACGACGGCGTTATTACTCTACTTTAATTATTACCAGAAGGAAGGAATTAAGTAGGTAGTGCTACTCTCCTTGCCTACCCCGCCAGGGACCCGGTGTGATGATATTTGACAGTGGTGGCTAGCACTAACGGCTGGGTTAAACCAATTAGTTTCAAAATGATTCAATGAGCACATACAGTGTCCTACGTACCTAACAATGCATGCATAATTGCGATTAGAATTCACCAAACGAGTCGAATTGCTTATTTATTCTAGTTCGATAAAATTTGTAAGCCATTTTCGGGTTTCAAAGTGTAATTAGCAATTCCTGCGTAGTTGGGAGCCATTGTTTACACGTATCTTGCGTCGCCGAGCGGGTGCTTAATTGTGCTAAGTGTGTTGGTGATATCGACGTATGTTCTATGTGTGTAGTAAACTGGAATTGGCGGCCAGTGGTGATAAGCTCAGTGTTCGCCGCGCGGCGAGATGCTGTCGTGTCTTCAACTAAATACCGGTATCGTGGCATGCTATCGCGCCGTCCAGCGTGGTCCCTTAATGTAAGTGCCAGACGAAACAACGCACCTACTATTGGATGGGTCCTCCATCGCTACGTGTGCGCCTTATGTGTCATAATAATCACGCTAGGGCCCGGCCGCGTCTTTGTCATTATGTAAGTATTCACATTTACATCACGCCAAGCTCCTCGCGGAGGAGGCAGAGCGTCATTCCATTCAAAATGTCTTGTCGAAGGTCGCGTCCTTGATTAGTAGACGTGAGTCCGTTGTCCCCGCAGGCCATGTTCTAGTCACGGGAAGAGCAGGATGTCATTCAATTTCCCGATTCCTTTTTGCTTTAGGCAAGATATCAAATATCGTCACTTACCTTTTATATTTAAATGTCATATTTAGTTGTATCAGGAATACATTTTTTTACCACCCCTCTGACGCATAAGCGGGGCCAGAGCTCTAGTGCATTGATTGGTCGCCACGTCCTGGATAGATTGAAGTTGAAATCCTGTCTTATTTATTTTCCTCCCAATTGTATGTCTTCATATCACCATGAGTACCAGCATTGGTGGGTAATAGACGACGTCATCAGTAACTTATTGGACATAACTTTTAACATTCTGAAGTGAGGTGCATATTGTATACAACCTACCTAGATGGCTAGCAATAATGCGGCTTGCCTAGTAAGGTTACCATAGTCTTGAATAAATGTAACCGAACGTCATTTGAGAGAAATGCGTGCTTTATATAAGGGATATAGCACAACGCCGAACGTGTATCCTACTTTGTAAAAGTAGCTTCTGATATCGCAGTCAATAAAGCGACGGACCAGACTTGAGGGTGCGACTCACCAGTAGCAAAGGATTATTACGGGCCCGAGTATGGCTGGCGTTTGGGCCTCGAGCTTCGACGGCGCGACGTGCTTGTGGTGGTGATATTTACCGACCCCCGCCATCGATACCGTGGTCTGAACGTTGATGGATACTTAAAGGATTTAAATACGACATGTTTCAGAAATGTTAGGATAGCAAAAGCGTTTTGACTATTTCAACCATTTATAATTTATCTCGAGCAATCCGGTGGTTTTGTAAATGGATGGCAACAATATCGGAAAGCCAAAATGCCTGTACTTTGACATGAATTTCGGAAGACTGAAATAATATTGATTCACGTCGATTCGTGATTATTCAGCTTGTTTCATGGTAGAGTCGTCGTTTATTTCATCAATAAGATTTCGTCTGAAACGAATTGTTTAAATAGTTGGCTTCGGTTGCGTCACCAGCCAAGCGGCGAGCGCAGAATGCTGCTAGCATTATGGCATCCTCCCCACGATGTACTTTCTAAAGGATTCCGCGCTGCAGTCAGCACAGGGGGGGGCAGCCCGCGAACAGCTCAGTGGCTGCAGCCACTGCCCGCTGGCCGCGCGTTGCACTCGCCATAGGAACTGGCACATTGGCTACGCGGTAGTGCGGCGCTATTAATTGGTGGTTAGTTTTGTTTACTATCGAGTGGCACGGTGAGCTGGCGGCGGGCGGCGGGCGGCCGCGGAGCAGGCAATAATTCAAGTGAACACTTTTATGAATGGACTCATTGAGCGCGCCGCTAGTGTTTGTTACATGTGCCATTATGTCCGATGCGGTGCGCGTTAGGGGCCCACACGCGTGGCTCGTGGCTGCTCCAAACGGACTCCGATCACATTAGTCGAGTAGCAATATAGGACTTTACTGACGATAGGCATAGGTACTTGTACACCGTACAAGTAGCATGGTCTGGAGCAGCGGGCGGGGTGCACGACTATATACCTTACCTCTGTCATGGCATATTGAGTGGCAATTTATATTTGTGTAATAAACGTATTTTTTGTTGTCTGTCATATATTTACATACATAGATACATATCATCACGCCAGGTCCCTAACGGGGTAGGCAGAGAGTATAGAGCGCCAGTTCTCTCTAGACTTACATACCTCTTCCGCTTCGTCCACATTCATCAGTCTCTTCATACACGCTCGTCGGTTTCGAGTACATATATTTACGTATAATGATATCTATTAGTCTCGGTTTCGTCTGTTTTGAGACCATTTTGTCTTTGTATAAGTTGTCCAGATTACTATTATTTAAGCTCTAGAGTATTTAAAACATTTTTTTTTAGTAATATTCCAAACAATAACCGTAGCGCCCAGTCTAGCAAACTCGCGCTCCTACCTGCTCGCATCACTGGCAGATGCAGTGAAACTGGTCTCGCGGAGGGATAGTGATAATGCGCCGGAGAGAGCTCGCGTGCGTTACCGCTAATTATTGTAGCTAACGTTTGAGTGACGGCGGGCGGGGAGGGGAGGGGAGGGGAGCGGCCGCTCTAATGCTCCTCGAACACAACCTGTACTCGCGGGCATTACCACTTCCCCTCCGTAGGATACTTACTGAACGTAGCGGCCACTTCGTACACGGAGCATTAGCGCACAGTAATATAATATAACACACGAGGGGTGGGGAGGGAGTACAATGCCGGGTGCAATAATGAGAGGTGTTCTGGTCGCGTTCCAGGGAGGAGGGCGAGGAGAAGCCGAAGCCGCCGGAGAGCCAGGACGACGGGTACGAGACGAGCAACAGCGGCGAGGCGGCGCGCCGCAAGCCCTCCAGCGCCGAGGGCTCGCCGGCGCCGCCCCAGCCGTCGCCGCCCCAGCGCTCGCCGCCCTCGCCGCCCGCCGCGCCCGGCGCGCCCTACGAGCCGCTGCTGCGCTACGCGGAGCCCGAGCCCGAGCCGGAGCCGGAGCCCTACCGGCACTTCGAGCCGCCCGCGCCGCTCCAGCCGCACCAGCCGCTGCAGCCGCACCAGCAGCTGCACCCGCACCAGCCGCACCCGCCGCACCAGCACCAGCACCAGCACCAGCCGCACCCGCCGCACCAGGAGTACCAGCACTTCACGTTCCCCAAGTACAACGAGCCGTACGCGTTCAAGCGCGAGCCGGGGCTGGCGTACGACATGAGCCAGCAGCAGTACAAGCGCGAGGAGGACATGTACGGCCTCAACGGCATCAAGCGCGAGTGCGAGGACCCCTACTCGTTCGTGGAGGAGGAGGCCATGTGCGCCATGCTGGCGCAGCCGCCGCACCTGGCGCAGCACCTGGCGCCGCCCGCGCAGCACCCGCACCTGCTGCACCAGCACCAGCTCATGCTCAACCAGCCCAAGAAGCGCGGCCGGAAGAAGAAGATCAAGGATGAGAACGGGTCAGTTCACTCTTATATTATGTACACCTTTCGAGTACACATATTCAGTACCTATTCATTAGCATCGCGATACGACCCGATTCCACTACGTCGACTGGTGTAATCGTCTGGCAGACGAGTTGCTACTGATGTTTCCGGATGCCGCACGTCGGCTGTCGAGCGCGTGTGCCGATAGTTACGTCCGTGGCTTGCTCTCAGCTAACAATCTTTAGATGTTATATTTCCCAATTAGTTGAACAGCCTCCTCATGGAGCCATCCCGGGCGCACGCTGTGCTCGTCCGGGTAAGAGCTATGTGCTTAGGACGTGGGCTTCGCTCGCGCGCCGCCCCGTGTTGGCACCGAAATGTTCCCTCCCGAAGTCCGCATGCGAACCTGAAGCGCTACACATTATTCGGGGAAACATGGCCTCGGTGGCACGAGGCTATTCTATACTAACTATAGCGTACGAGAGGAGGGTGCACGTCGGCTCGAGGGCTGGGCGTGCAGGGCTGCAGCACTGGGCGGGCGGCGGGCGGGGGGCGGGGGCTATAAATATGTGCCGGTGGTGGAGGGCAGCGGGCGTCGCGCTGACACAATTAGTGCGCGGCCGCTGACCCCGCGCCCGATATACGCGGCCCATTTGCCTCGCCGTGGGACTCGCGCTACCACCTGTTATCATTCTTAAATACTCGGGCCGATAGACAGTATGCGCCTGCGGGCGGCCCGGTGACTGCAGTTGTTGCTCACGTTGCCGGCTGCTCCCTCATGGTGGAGTGCCACCGGCGGGCGCGCGTGTGTGCCTCGACAGTGGCACATTAGCGCGTGCCTACCGACAATTACAAAAGTCCGATAAATGTTATAAAAAGATATTATACCGAGAGGCACTAGGTTTCAAGGCCCGCCGACAAACTGTCAGCTCTGACTAGGCTTTGCATAATAAAGTAAGTAAGTTGATAATCTACTTTCAAGTTCTGAATTTCCCACCGCCGCCCGCGCGACCGCAATTTGTCCGCAGTTTGTTTTCGCTGACGGACCAGCCCCCCAAGTCGAAATCCCTTCTGTTCACGCTCACGCTAATAATTGTATCGGTGACATTAGGTGCGGAAAGTTATGTAATTGTGTCTGAGGGGACTGTCCTCAAAAGTAGTGGCAAGGCAAATGTTTGTCTGCCTCCGTTGGGTAGAGGGCTTCTAGCATAGCAGCATATAGCTGCATATATGCTGTGCTCTATAGGCGCTAGCAATTAGCCGCGAGTCACTAGCCTTACTTTAGTAGTCCTATTGCACACCTGACATGCATACACAGCACATAGCCTAAGTATGTATGTATGTATGACCACGTATAATGAGGAGCCCAAAATTCCCAAATAGGGGATGACTGCTTACACCCCACGTTACCTCTATAGTGAGGCAAGCACGTGGGCCCGGTGCTGCGGGAGCAACTCGCTTGTTACTCTCGGGACCTGTTATTTGAATGCCGCAATGCCTCCATACTCAGGTTTATAGGTACCTATAGCAGGAGGGAATGGTCGGTACCACAAGTCGCACGGCCGGGCAGTAGTAGAGCAGCGGGCGATGGTAGTGGCGAGTGCGCCTGCGCACAACACGCTAAATGTTTACGTCGCGAGGGTATTTCGGTACCGGAACCGATGCCCGCGCTATCGCTAGCCAAAAATCCGAGCGAAATAATCAGATCAAGGTGGAATCGTTGAAACGGAAAGCCGATGCTCTACACTTTCTTTTATTTTATTCCGAAACGACTCGATTAGACCCCTGCGGGGAGCTTTCATTGCGGTTTAATGCTATAAAAAGTTGCAATTCGTTAATGTCTTCAAACGTGACCTAATCGGGCGGCCGCGCTATGCCCAGCGCTGGGCCGCCGCACCTCCGTGCAACACTGGCCTTTGCACACGAGCGTGGCCTGATGAGGCGCCCGGGCAGTCTAATGATTGAAAATAAAGGGTCCTAGGGTGTAATCCTTGAATGGACGTGAACCACAAACAAAGTTATCATACATGTAAGTGTATTTTGGTAGCGACTAGTTGTAGCCGAAGCGTGCTACGGAGCGAGCGCGTGTTCCATTTGTCGTGGAGCTCCTCATCCCCGCCCTAGATCCCGCCCCAGGCTGCGGCCTTGCACAAGACGCACACATGAGCATGTGCAGCTCGACGTCTGTTGTCGCAGTTGCTTGGCAACTGGAGACAGCTCCGAGATACCTGATTGATGGTGGAATGCGGAAACCTTTGTGCTTAAATGGAGAAATCTATTTGAACCATTGTCCGCGGCACTAGAACTCTTTGTTAGAAAGAAAAAAACAAAAGCCAATGACCTAATGACTCGTCGACTACTAACTAACGTTGAATGACAAACGATGGCTTTGGCTGCGCGGGTAGCGTGTTGGATACAATACGCCGAGCTGGCCAAGTGGAATGAACTAATACTATCATGATAATATTATTTAGACTTACTCTTAACGTATGGTAGGCAGAATCTATGGCAATGGATTCACAACTATAATAGGGTCGGTGACGTGCGAGCGACACCCCTGGTGTTGCAAGCGCCCAAAGGCGGCGGTTACCGCTTACCATCGGGCGCACTGCGGGTTCAATTTCCACCTTCCCCGTGGTAAAAAAAGCGTATCACTTGGTAATAGTCACAAGACTCCGGTTCCGCTGCGGCACACATGATAATTACGAAATATTAGTACTAGCTGTACCCCGCGGTTTTGACTGCATTACATATGGTTAAGGCACAACATATGTCTATATGAAAAAAGTATCACTGGTATCTGCCAGTGAAAGTCCCATCAAAATCGGTCTAGCGAAACATATTTAACACGCGCGAGCAATACTCCTGGTGTTGCAAGCGTCCATGGGCGGCGGTTATCGCTTACCATCAGGGGACGGCATGCTTGTTTGCCAACCGTGTGGTATAAAAAAAATCCCAAGTGAAGTGAGCGTTCAACCGTGAATGTATAAATTATATGTTTACTATCTCGCACAGTTATGCTAACTAATACGGATGCATCTTAGCGTTTGGACAATAACACCTTGTTATAAGCTCCAATAGTTGTGTGTGTGTGTGACCGGGTGACGCCCACGTCACACCGGCTTGCATAATGCGCAGGTACTCAGTCCTCTCGGCTTTCCGTCGTACGCTGCAGGTGTTGCAAGGCTCGGCTTTAGGGGGCAGTGGCGTTGGTAGCGAGACTAATGCTGGCCTATAAGCTTACGTCACTATTGGCGGGGATAAAGGTCTGTACGGACCTTCCGTAGAGGTTTCGATGGATGCGGCCAGCGAGCTTTCAATCATTCGAGTTAAACATGTACTAATTTTGTTGCTACGCATAATCAAGGCCAACCTTGGGCGATGTTGCGGTATCATTAACATCTAATGCATTTATCGGCACTCTGCATATGAGAACTAACTAAAAGACAAAATTTAATTTAATTATTGCGTAAATAAATAGGTTGGTAGATATATATTTGGTTCTCCCTCTAGAGGAGTTGTCTGCGATAGGGTTTGTATATGGCCAACAAACGTCAACGCCTTTGTTCATCTTACCAATGACACTCTAGGTCACGCCAGTTGCTTTGCACATCTCGTCGTCGCGGATTTGTTCTAATCAGTACGCTGCACATCGGCAGCTGCATTTATGCAGTTTTCATGCATCCGCTGTCCCAGGATCGTAGGATCCCCGAGTTCGCTGGCGTACCATAATGCGCCCACCAATATCGACTTGTGTACACCTACTCGCATAGATTCTTGCATACACTTTTGTCGCCAATCAACGACATGGACATTCACTTTACACCCGGCAGTTACCCTTCTAACAATGCGTGCCAACGAATTGCTCCTCTCGTGGAGAGTAATATGTAAGTTTTATTCTACTTTTTCTACCTCTACGTAAAAGGGAACAAATACTAAAACCGGAGTTTCTTTCTCCGTATCCTCTCTTGACAAGTAATTTTGTCTTGGAAAGGCATTGGAAAGGGTGGTAACTTTAGTTTTATATTAAATATGTGACGTTCAATAAGTGTTCCCTGCGTCCCTTAGATTGAATAACATATTTAGATTTTGAATGTCTCTTCCATACGTTCTGATGTGTGAACAAGATATACAAATTCATTGACTTGTACTAGAACTAGCAAACAAATGTATGTATGCAGGCTCGGAGCCCGCGGATATAAGTAGCTATATATACATAATATACGTGGCTATAGGCTGCCAGCCGTGCACACGCTAGGTAGCCGAGAGCCGGCGGCAGGCTCGCAATCACACGCTGCCATCTAAATATACCTACATCCGGCGAGAAGTAGGTCTTACTACACCTTGGCTTATATACACTCATCTATACATACATTTATATATTGCACCATTTGTTTCACCCGCGCAAAGTTTATTTTATTGATACATCATGTATAATTTTAGCGTGATAGAGGAACCAAAATCCTCCCAAAGTTTGGCCTGTATAAAAGACGAGCGTAATAAGTGGTGTAACGGCGTGTATTGCAGCATGGAGCTGAAGGCGGAGGGCGGGCTGGAGGCGGCGCTGGGCGCGCGGCCGCCCAAGGAGCGCAAGAAGCACGACCGCTTCAACGGCATGAGCGAGGAGGAGGTCTCGCGCCGCACGCTGCCCGACCACCTCGCGGAGAACCTCGACATCATCATTGTGAGTACGGTCGTCCATACCTGCCCCTACCTGCCCCTACCTGCCCCTACCTGTCTATGGACTCCTTCAATGTGTTGTTTGAATTGAACTCTACGAGTAAAATAATCGCTGGTAGAGGGGTTTTACTGTCAGCACGGCTACTTTATCGTAACACGAGACCGAGTCCGTCGCGGGTGGTGTGTATTAACGCGACCGCTCGGTGGATATGAAGATCATTATTTGTGGCTCGACTGTAATCAGCGAGTGTTCCCAAAGTATTCATTTATTAACACTGATCTCCTCAATGCTCAGTTAGGGGTTTATCCGAATTCGAGTCAGCATCAGTAGCAAAGTGTCCAATGAGCGAATTGTTTGCGTGCAGATCGGAATCAACCCGGGCCTGTTCGCGGCGTACAAGGGCCACCACTACGCGGGCCCCGGCAACCACTTCTGGAAGTGCCTGTACCTGTCGGGCCTCACGCGCGAGCAGATGAGCGCCGACGAGGACTACAAGGTACTACTCCCCAACCGCTGCATATAGCTCGCTCGCGGCCATTCACGTCTACTGTACTGTGACGCCCTGCAATTCAATTCTAATTCGTTTATTTGCATCCAAAGTTTACAATAAATAAAGTAACACATTACAACTCAGGTAAGTCACTTAATTTGTCCAGTGCAATGATCTATTCGATGTGCTGACCGAGCAGGGAGGCTTCGCGACTGGTGCCAAGTAGCTCGCCTAACTGACACGCGATACATTTACTCACGCTCACGCTAATTACTCAATGAACATGACACTATTCTCTCGTGGTCCTCTTATCGTAAAGGTTTCAGAACTCTATGGAATACAATAGGTTAATAACGATGACATTCACTAGTCGCCGGGTGCCACGTGACACGTGGCGAGTCCGTCACCTGGTTTTAGTCATGACTGCATATTCTTTGAATTTCTTGTCAAAGGGCATCCACATTTACTCCCGGTGTTTTCCTTTTCCGAAGAGCTGTGAAAGTGATACCGGGGTGCGATTAATCGCCGTACTTTAGTTCATTAAAAATCTTCCGCTCCGATCACGGGGGTTCGATCCTGCAATATTGGGTTTGCCGATGATTATATAATCCACTCTGCCACCGCGACTCTCGCAATGTAAAGTAGAAAACATATGTATTGTATTCACTGACACAGGTAGGTTAACTACAGCAAACATTCTACAAAATTAGATGTATAAAGTGTAAGTCCATTGCACGTGCGTCACCCGCTGGCGACACTCGTGACGTGTCGGGCGGCGTGTGTGACGTGCGCGGCGTGTGCGTGACGTGTGCGTGACGTGTGCGTGCAGTTGCTGAACTTCGGCATCGGCTTCACGAACATGGTGTCGCGCGCCACCAAAGGCTCGGCCGACCTGACGCGGCGCGAGATCAAGGAGGGCTCGGCCATCCTGCTCGAGAAGCTGCAGACCTTCCGCCCCAAGGTGGCCGTCTTCAACGGGAAACTCATCTACGAGGTGTTCTCCGGCAAGAAGGACTTCTGCTTCGGCAAGCAGCCCGACACCATCGCCGGCACTAATACCGTGAGTTCCTCGGCGGTCACGTGGCTCCGCACCACCTCACGCTTAACGAATATTATTACAAGGCTGAAAAATCCATATCAGTTATAAATGAATCTCAGCTTCGAAGCCTGCGGCCTCGTCTGAGCGCACGCCAAGCGCGCAGCTCATGTGTAGCCCCCCGTGTGCGCAGTACATGTGTAGCCCCCGTGTGCGCAGTACATGTGTAGCCCCCGTGTGCGCAGTACATGTGTAGCCCCCGTGTGCGCAGTACATGTGTAGCCCCCGTGTGCGCAGTACATGTGTAGCCCCCGTGTGCGCAGTACATGTGTAGCCCCCGTGTGCGCAGTACATGTGTAGCCCCCGTGTGCGCAGCTCATGTGTAGCCCCCGTGTGCGCAGTACATGTGTAGCCCCCGTGTGCGCAGTACATGTGTAGCCCCCGTGTGCGCAGTACATGTGTAGCCCCCGTGTGCGCAGTACATGTGTAGCCCCCGTGTGCGCAGTACATGTGGGTGATGCCGTCGTCGTCAGCCCGCTGCGCCCAGCTGCCGCGCGCCGCCGACAAGGTGCCCTTCTACGCGGCGCTCAAGAAGTTCCGCGACTACCTCAACGGGCTGGTGGCGCACGTGGACGAGGCCGAGCTGGTCTTCCCCGACAACACCAGCCGCCGCCCGCAGGAGGAGATGGAGATCCGCAGGTAGCTGCCTGCCCTCTGCTGCCTGCCCTCTGCTGCCTGCCCTCTGCTCGCGCTCGGGCTTGCAGGCGGGGGCAGTAGTAACGTTATATATACTCGACTGTTTCAATGATTTTGGTCAATTGTCACCCTCCTATTTACGGCTCATTACGATATTACTACCTATACAACTCTGCCCACCCCATCGGGCACCCTTCTGGGCAGGCGTAAGGATGTATATAGACTATGCGTAATGTTACGATATGATAGTCATTACTTACTATGCGTTACTCGCCGCGATGATATGTATGTAGACCATGAACGACGCATTTAGTCATTGGTCATATACGACTTCACTGCCAATAATTGGGGCCGACCGATGAACTCTGTATATAATGTTGCAATACTCGATCGCAATAAGCCTATAAGGGCCGGCCGCGGCATACTGCCTGGCGTACACTACGCTGCACTGCAGCACACTGCACGTGCGCGTGGACCCCAGTGGGGGGTGTGGGGGGTGCGGGGGGTGTGGGGGGCGCGCGCTGACGAGGCGTGCTTGCAGGCTCACCACCGAGCCCGAGCCCGGGGACACCATCGTGCTGGAGGACGGCACGGAGGTGCCGCTCAAGAAGAAGCGCGGCCGCCCCAAGAAGGTCAAGCTGGAGAACGGCGAGGTGGCACCGCCCGCCCCCCGCGCGCCGCGCCAGCCGCGCCCGCCCCCGCTCGACGGGGACCCGCCCAAGAAGAAGCGCGGCCGCCCCAAGAAGATTCGCCCCGAGGAGCAGCACTTCCTCATGCAGCAGCAGCAGCAGCAACAACAGCAGCAGCAGCAGCAACAGCAACAACAGACGCAGGTAAGTATCCCCTCGCGGGCCCCCGCCTCGTCGCGTGGCGAGCCTGTCCCTCACGAGGCGGCGGTTGCAGAGCCCGCTGCTGCCGGGCGCGCTGGACCACGCGGGCTACGGCGGCGAGTACCAGCAGCTGCCCTCGCCCGCCGCACTGGGGCTGTACCAGCAGCAGGCCTGCTACCCGCATCACCAGAACGGTGCGTAGCGCCCCCCCCCCCCTGCCCCCTGCCCCCCGGGGCGCGCGTGACGCTCGTCTCCGTGTGCAGGGCTGGAGACGCCGCTGGAGGCCGTGGGCCTGGGCCGCGAGTACCTGTCCCCGGGCGCCGGGTACGCGGCGTCCCCGCGCGCCGTGTACGCGTCCCCGCGCAGCCAGCCCTACTCGCCGGGCCCGCCCCGCGGCACCCCTCAGCCCCAGGTACGCTACGTTTCGTGTGCGTGTATTTGGCTAAGGAGCGGTCGATCTAGTCCAGATCGAGCTAGTGGGGGGGCGCTCTCCTCCCCCCGCTCGCCCGCGAGGGACGCGGCGTGATGATGTGCACGTGTATAATTTTCATGCAGTCCCGATGTCAGTACTTTAAGGCCTGCAGTGCCCGGGGGCCAGCGCCACTAACGTATAACGTACCGCGTGTGCAGCAATACCCGTCGAGCCCGGCGGCGTTCTCCGCTCCGTCGCCGCCGCGCGCCGGCGCGGGCGTGGGCGGCGGGGGGCCGGGCGGGGGCCCCGGGGGGCCAGGCGCGGGGGGCTACGCGTCCCCCGCGCCGCGCGCCTTCTCCGCGCGCAGCCCGCTGTACGCGCACAGCCCGGCGCCCTACCACCAGGTATGCCTCGGCCAGGCCGGGCCTAGCCCGCTGCGGCTATGACGTATCAATAAATGCCTGTTCCGAGCTACATGACTCGTGGGCGTTAACTATGGACGTCTTACTGTGGTAACCAAGTTATTATTTATTAATAGATGTGTTGTATCATGAAACAATTTCGTTAGGGGAACAGATTGACGTATACCATCTTGTATATCATCCCGGTCAGTGCGGGGCACGGCCGGGCCGCCGGCTTACACGCGCGGCCAGTGGCATACCAACGAAATATCACAATTGGACCACGAATACCACTGGAGCGTAGTATGCGACAGGTGTACTTACGAAGGGCTCATCACGGGGTCAGACATGTTACACAACGAGCCGGACACCTCGATGGCACATTACAATATCACATCATACTATTATGGTATACCTTGTGCTGTTTTGAAACAACTAACAGACAAATTAGTGGCAGTTGCCAAGGCACCGTGGGGGGTATTCCCGATAGTAGTGCGCGTGTGCCCCTCGCTACATGCAGCGCGTGTGCAGGCGCAGGCGCGGCCGTACTCGCGCTCGCCGGCGCCCAGCGCGGGGGCCGCGGGGGGCGCGGGGGGCACCACGCCCTTCCCGGCCGCGTCCCCCGCCGCGCTGCACAGCTACACGCCGTCCCCCGCGCACACGCCCTACAGCCACCACTCGTCGCCGGCGCACAAGCCGCACACGCCCACCTACACCTCGCAGGTAGCGCCGCCCGCCCAGACCGCCCCCCGCCCCCCGCTGCCCCCCCCGGGGCACAGTGAGTGCACTGCGTTGCGTGTTGTAGAGCAACAGCGCCTTCGGCGGGGAGCTGTCGAGCGACATCGGCGCGGCCATCTCGTCCCCGGGGCCCGTGTCCCCCGGCATGGGCGCGCTGGACTTCGAGCCCCCGCGCGACCCCGAGCCCAGCCCCATGGGCTCCACCGACATGCACCCGGGCAGCAACAGCAACTCCTCGCTGTCCGACTACAACAAGGTGCGCCCCGCCCCTCTGCCCCCCTGCGCCTGCCCCCGCCCCCCCTCTGCCCCCCGGCCCCCCGGCCGTAGTGACGCCTGCCTCCCGCAGGGCTCGGGCGCCAGCGAGGTGTCCCCGGGCGTGACGTTCGGCGGCGCCATGTACGAGGGCGAGCGGCTGGGCTACCTGCAGCACCACCAGGCCTCGCCCGCGCACGACAAGGACCACTACCACTATCAGGACCAAGGTCGGCCGCCGCGAGGCACACACACACACACACGCACACACGCACGCTCCCGCGCAGTTAGCTGTAGTGTGCCCGTCCTTGCAGACATGGTGTCCGCCAACGGCGTGCCCGACAGCCCGCGGCTGGACCAGCTGCACCAGCACCCCTCCATGTACCCCAGCAATTACAACAGGTCAGCCGCGTTGTCCTTGTACTATTAAGAGATCCTACCTAGGTATGTATACACACACACCACGCTACGTGCTGAACTGAATGTTTATCGTCAGCGAGGCGCGCCCAATATACACGTATAATTTTATTCGAATCTTCGATCTCTTCTAGAACTAGCCTCACTGAGTTCCTACTCTTACTTCTCCCTTAACTATTTCGTTAGTCATACCGGGCCTCTTCTTACGTGTACTAAGCGGTTAACAATAAGGTCTCCTATTGACCGTGGGTAAACCCCCACGGCCCTTGCCCTGGCTGCCCTGGCGCCCTGGTGGCCAGAGGCGCAGGCGGCCGTGTGAGCAGCTCGCCCGCAGGTCCACGCCGCCCAGCGAGCCGTTCTCGCCGCTGCCGCCCGCCGCCTTCCGCCCGCCCGAGCACGCGCCGCACACGCCGCACACACCGCACACGCCGCACACGCCAGGTGCGCCCTCCTACTCTCCTACATTATACACTAGTAATCCTCTCATATCGTGACTACATATCTGAATATCCGCCTCCTCACTGAGATCAAACAGTGGTTTAATAACACTCGTTCTGTCATATATATTTCAACGATAATCGTTGTGATATTGTCTTATATCGTAAAGATTCCGTAATGAAGTACTCCTCCACCGCCCACTGGTGTCGGGGCAGGTAATGTACAGTGTGCGTGCGCCGGCAGGGTCCCCGGGCGAGTACGGCGGCGCCAGCGCGGGCAAGCCGCAGGACGTGGCCTCCAAGTCGCTGTCGGGGCTGGAGTCGCTGGTGGACCAGATCCCCTCCATCGCCGACGGGCCCGCCGCCTCCGCCGCGCCTGCGCAGGTACCGTATGGCGTGCAGTGAGGGCAGTGAGGGCAGTGAGGGCAGTGAGGGCAGTGAGGCAGTGTAGTGTAGGCGGCGTGTGCGCAGGGCGTGGCGTCCCCGGGCGCGGAGGCGGCGCCGGCGGTGGCGCTGGCGGAGTACGCGCCCGCCCTGTACCCGCCCTACGCGCCCTACGCTGGCGCGCCCTACGGCAACAACGGGTGAGTGCCCGGCCCCTAGGCCCCTAGGCCCCGACCCTAGGCCCCGGGGCCAGACACCCTTCCTATTTTAGACTTGAAAAACCGTAAACTCTCGTCACCCACAATGATACTTCCATCTGATGACGTGTCTCCCGTATGAACCAGCTTGGATTTTCTTTTCTCCCGAATGTGAAATGTTTAAAATTCATAAATTTACAAAGACGGTCGTGTTTGGGTCTCACGAATTCTCCCATAATTTCATATGTGGACATAGAACAAGAAATTGCCCTTAACAGGCAGACAGACACACCCACGAGTCACAAAACTTGACCATCGAGCCGCAAGCCGCGATAGATATTTGTAGTTTTGTCCCAGACGCCCGCCATAATGCTGCGCGCACCCTGTTCTTAATATATAAGTATAGGTATAGTCAAACCTGGACAAGTGTGCAGGAGCACAATCTCATT
>JACCPG010000381.1:8324-23359 GCA_016069955.1 Drepana arcuata
GAACTTAAGTACAGTGATTAGTCACACCACGAGCTTTACGGTGAAGGAAAACATCGAGAGGAAACCTGCATACGTTTGAGAAGTAATTCAAAGGCGTATGTATAGTCGTGCTTGAGTAACGGCGACGGACTCGCCATCTGTCACGTTGGCACCTAAAATATATCTCTGGCGGAAAGTGGGTGTGTGGGTATTACCCATACGCCTCTGCCTACCCCTTCGGGGACCCTTGTCGGAAGGCGTGAGGATATTATTATGTAGTCAGCTTATGTCACTGCGTGCAATAAATTTGTAAAAGTATTTAATCAATTTATAAACCTGCTAGGTTATTGTGCTAATTACTAACGGTACTGAAGTGTCACAAGCGTGGTCACTGAACTCGAACTGTCAAACCTCGACACTCAGTTAATTATCATCTCAGAGGTAATTCTCGCGTGCACGCTAATTTTCACCGTTGGATATGGGCCTGTATAGCGTAGGTATGTCTGCTGAAGTAACAAATGTTCTAGGTGACTTTTAAAGAAATCTTCTATAGAAAAGCTGCATACGCTAGAGAAGAAATTCAATGACATATGTATAGTCGTGAGTAGGTATTGAGAATCTGACTCGCTATCGGGCACGTTGTGTGTGGACAACATTAGCTCACAAAGTATTACAAGAGAAGTCAACAGCAATACGTCTTTGAATTGCTTCTCAAACATGTGCAGGTTTCCTCTCGAAGTATTCCTTCGCTGTCCACTACGAGCTGCGACTAATGTTAATATTATTACAAATTAACGTTTGTAGATAAATTCAACTGATGCATTATCAAGGTACCAGATACTTTGAGGCATCCGCTACTAGCTAATGTTTCAAGAGCTCTCCAAGGTAGTCCGTCCTAAGCCGGCAATGAATTGGACAGACGTCTGTGCGGTCTGCAAGATCCATTTAGATTCCAAATGGTCCGCAATTCTATTGTTTTCGAGAACCTTAATGAGATCTGAATGGTTAACCGCGGGCTGCTCTTAGAGATAGAGCAGTAATAGCGGAAAGTTTGAACATCGTTTTTTCGTTGCTGTTCAATTACTCTGTCAACAGAGAAAATGTATAGGTATTGTAATTATTTCTTAGACAAAGGTAGCAAAAAAATTATGTTTTGCCTGCTGGTAAGTAGGTTCTGCTGCTGACCATATGTTGGATGCATCTGGGATGTGGGGACATACAAGAGAGTATTCGAATCCGACGAGCATGTGTGAGACAGATAGATGCAAAAGAGCTCGGTAAATCTTAAAATGACCAGTACAAGGAGGAGAGGAAAAAGGGTCGTGTTGGCCGAGTGGCATGCGAAAAGATTTTAAGTTCAAAGCCGGGTTGTATGTACCAATGAAGTTTTGTAACTTAATCATACACCACGAAATCTACAGTGAAGGAAAACATAGTGAGGAAGTAGAGACATATGTGTGGTAGTGTTTGAGAACCAATGGTTTCGCCTTCCTATCACGTTGGCACCAAAATATATCTCCAGCGAAAAGTGTTGTTACACCTCTGCCCACCCGTCTTTGAACCCCTCTTGGAAGGCGTGAGCATATGTGATTATTACACTCAAAAATTGTTTTTATTTCCAATACAAAGTTACCCTTTTAGGTACATATTAAAATACTATAGCCATTACCAGTTTGTTAGTCGAATTTTCCATACATTTCCCGAATGCTCTAACATGCATAGTACACTTCTAACAAGCCAGCCACGTACAACGATGCCAAGGTGCTAAATACGTTGTCACAGATACAACTAACGGCTAGAAGTGCCGTTTAGCCTCACGGCGGTATGCTTTACTTGCGAAACATATTTAGTACTTCTAGTTCTTAGGTTGTTATACCTTTGAAGGTGTTAACGAATAATAAATACCTTATAAATAAATAAATACCTGGGGAAAATTCCACACAAATTGTCCAAGTCCCAAATTAAGCAAAGCTTGTGTTATGGTATATACATAAATAAATAGGACATCCATGACTAAGGAACGTCGTGTTTATCACACAAATATCTGCCCTCAGCGGGATTCGAACCCGCGACCTCAAGTTTCATAGTCAGGAGCACTAGACCAGACGGCCGTATATCAACCGAATACCATTACAATTTCATTTATCAATCTTTAATGTGTAATTCAATGAGAGATATGAATGTATGGAATCAATTGAATTTAAATTAAATTTTATAATAAAAAAGATTTAACTGCAGCTTTGTCTGCTCTAAAACATTATTGTAAGCTGAATGATTTAAAGTTGATACTTGTAAAGTTAAGATGCGAGTAAGAACCTTAAACTATACCCAGTGTGTTCGTGAATTTAAGTATCATGATTTATGGCGCCCCGACCTTGACGATGAAATAAAAGGTAGTAAGAAAACCTGCATCTATCTGAGATTAGTTCCCAAGGCGCATGTTAGTTGTGCATGTGTGACAGTGATGGACTAGTTATTTATCCTGTGGATAGCCCACCATATTTATTTTAGTTATAAGTGGGTTTGCTGACACCCCTTGGAGTTCTTGTAGGAATAAATAAAATGTTCACTTCAGTTCAACTTATACTAGTTAAGTAATATTTATAGTAATGTAACAATGCACTTACAATTTTATCTTGTCAATAAAAATACATTCCGTAACATATCTCTGAGTTCAAACCGATTTGTACTCTATTCTGTATAACATAGTGGCCAAGTAAACAATAAACATATGTTTATTTACACGAATATGGCGCGTGGAAAATGCAACGTTCAAAGCAAAACGTGCAGAAGTGATATTTGTATTTGCATAGAACTTCCAGTCGGCAAATGTTTCTATATCTGGATTGTGTGTTGCTAAAGGAAAATGTTGCTCTCTAGAACTTGTGTTAAGTCAGCCATCGCAGTCTTCTACATAATGCACCGGCCCTCGAAATATGTTCCAGCATCATTCAAAATTCACGTCATACGTTGAGCCAAAAGCACAGAACCGGTCCTAACATAATTATTTTTTTATATATCTTTCAGTCTAGTCCAACTCCCTAGATGCAAATCAGCAGCGTCCTATGCCGCAGTTCTATCCTCACGGCACTACCACTTAGCTGTGTTAACTTATGAAGTGCCTGGCTGAAGGCCTGCTCTCGCCATTATTCGATGAAGAAGACAAGTTTCCAGAACTCAAGCACCGACAGACAATAAAAAATCTATGACGTAATTCACGTATTAAAGGTGTATATGTAATATGTACGCAATTGACGTGACCATAGACGGCAACGGATTAACCTTTTTCCGTTGGCACTGTATTCATCTATGTATTTATTTTACTTATAGTACCAATAGTTTTGGAAATATAAACTCGATATAAATTATGTTTCGAAGTCAGTATTACTCCCTTTAATAATGTTCTCGTTTTATCTTTGGAACTATTTTATTTACCACGTTTCTCGTCATGAGGATATATTCACAACATCCTATAACATCTAGAAGACAACTAGCAACACCTCTCTGAGAGCCTCCCTGTGTGTGTTCTACTGCTTGTATAACGGAGTTTCTGAAGATTGTTCGACATAATGCCTACTTTTACCTTCTCCCACCGCACATCTCGCCATCAACGGGAACTTCAAAGTTTTCAAAGGACTCCAAAGGCTTCCAAGACGACTCTGTTTATTAGAAGCTTTTATTATATGTACTAGCTATGCCCGCGACTTCGTCCGCGTGGAAAAGTGACTTTGGGTTGCATTTTTTGGATATACATTACTTTATTATTGAAAAATTAAAGCTTACCACATTATATTATTGAAAAACCACATCTAAATCGGATGAATCGTTTCTGAGATTAGCGTGCACAAACGCACAGACAAACAGACAAAAATTCTAACAATCAGTGTTTTGGATGCTATTTCCGTTGAAAAAGGTCCCCATCACATTTTTTCTCATATATGTATCTTCCATGTACAGACAGCGATCCGTTACACTTTTATTATATTTATAGATGTATGTATGTATTTATGAATGTGTGCATAATTATATTTTGCATAAAATTCTTATGTTCGTTTTAGTACAACAGAATTTGATTAATTTTAGACTAAGAATATTTTTATATTTATTATTTGATATCAGAAGGTTGCGTGTTCAAATCACGTCGTATGTGGAGGAGATTTAATTAATAGTCACTCGGTTGTATACTGAAACTGAATTTATTACTTTATAATAATTCTGTTTCCAATCCATGACCTGTGGGAAAATCTTTCGTTAACCAATAAAGACAACTACAAATAGAATGACACTTTCAATTCGGCGGGATACAGCATTTGATCGGACCTGTCAAAAGTTATTTCGAGCCATCTAAGCCCGATTCCACTGCTTAACATCAAAAAGCTTTTATAGCCTCACACAATGTTGCAAAGGGACTTTGGTATTGTTTTATAAATAAGTTCATAAACATAATAATCTTAGCTTCTCTATTTTTTAATACCAATAACTTGTAGGTAGAATTATGATTAATATTTCTTTTATTTAATTTATTACTAAAAGAAAACACTTTAAAATATTTAAAACATTAATATAACATCGTATATTATTATTATCATTCCTTTTATTCATTAAAGTCCTAATATATAAAAAAATATAAAATATACGGTCACACCGGTATCGAGATTAGGGTCCAGCTAGCTGGCTAGGGTCCCAGAGAAAGAAACCTCATTACAATGAGTGGCGTGTCGCGGAGCACAGCTAAAATAAAATAAAATTGTTTGAACCCTCTTGAGTGTATTTATCATAATTCGGGGAAGGAGTGAGGATTGATTAGCCTTAAAGAAATAATAATTAAATGTGAATTTGTGAATTGATTGGTTTGTAAAGAAGTCGATTTTTATCATCAGTGCCTAAAAGGATGTTAAAAATCGAAACAGATTGTAACCTCAGTATCATAGTAGGGGATCCATTACATAATCTAGGGCATCGCGCCCTCCATATCGAAACCAGTTCACATTAGTGGTATTATGTGCCCTTAAGTGCGAGAAGTGTAGGTACCTACTTAATAATTATTATTTATGTATTCAAATATGCTTTACTGATTTAAGTGACGCTTCAAGTTGCTTGACGGTTTTTGTGAAGAAAAACAAAAATTAAAGTGACATACGTTCTGTAAGAATTTGGAAGTGGCCAGTGCTCAACAGTATTCTGTTCAATAGTAATAGTAGTTGTGACGGACGCGTCACCTGTCATCATATCATAGCTGTCAAATATTAAATTTGCTTTGACATCTACCATATCGAAGTCAAAACATGTCCAGCGGAATGGTTGTTGTTACGTTTCTGCCTACTGCTTATAAAATATTAATGACGAGAATAAAATTAATAAATTTATTATATAAAATAATAATATAAAAACATTAAGGAAGGCGTAAAGATATAGGTAAATCTGACTATCAGTTAACTGCGCCAATTGTCGTAGATATGATTATTGTAATATCACCGATCGCATTTTCGAACGAAAGTTCTTAAGTTGCATTTGTTACAATTCCAAGTGCTAATAATTAATAACGGGGATAACACAGCTTGACGCTAACTCTTTATAATTTTTTCCCAAAACAAATTATGAAAAAATCTAATTATGGACCCTAAGTCAGGAATGGCAGGACAATCCCGCTTCTTGCAATCAAAGTTTTATTACTCCTGAATTTGAAATATCGCTGTCTAACATTAAGATTAATTCATAAAGTCGGCCTTACTCAAACGGCACAATTGCTAAACTTTTTGACAAGTAAAGCGCTTGAAATTAACGTTGCGCTAAGATCCTGTTAGGCTAAGGTTGCGTGAATTGTTTGAGATTCGGATGGCGTACGAGCGCCCTTGGAGGAAAAATACGAACGTGTTTGATTTGACAAAGGAATGTAAGTAATATAGGCCTCTAGCTGTGCCTCGAGATTTCACTCGCGTTCAATTTTATTTAAATTATTATTATATTCAAACACAAAAAAATACATTTCCTAGAATATAGCCTATGATACTCGGTAAAGATTTTTTTGACTGAATTTTTTTTGAAAGACTCGGTTTTTGAGTTAACTCGTAATAAACAAAAAATCTTATAATATTAGTTTAGATCTATTGCTCCGACTACAAAGGAACAATTTGCTCCCCATGTGGTTCAACTAAGCGACCTATTACAGGTACGACCCCCACCGTTGTAGCTAATGACCAAGAGAAGGCCATAAATTCTGATCCAGGCTCAGAGGAGAAAATGTGCACGTTAAACTTGCCAGTCTTGCCACCGACTATAATGCTAGCTGTTATCGGAGCATTGCCCGCGTGCCGTATAATGAATGGGCAGCTTTATGTGGCCATCCGTTCTGAATTTAAAATTCAAACTGAATAGAATTAATTTTACCTCAAGTTGCCAGCGCGTATGAATATTTTCAAAATATATTATCTACCTACTTGGTGTTTTTTTTAGAATTGCAAATGGACCGGCCCGTATCGTACCGTACCGACAACATTTAGAAGACAACTGTTCTATTTTCTGAGACATCCTGTATGTATAGATCCTGTATATATATATATTATAGATATATGACGCAATTTTTATCCGTAGCACTCAGCAGATTAAATTGGATTGAACCGCGAAAATTTATTTTCATTTATACGTAGCCTCTAAAATTTGTCATGTACAAAAAATAGAAGAAAAAGAAGCAAGCGCTACGGCTCACACGGTGGTAACCGGTAACCGTAAGCACGCTAGCAATACCTCTGCCTACCATTTCGGGGACCCTTGTTGGAAGGCGTGAGGATATATATTATTAATCTTTATTTTATGTAAAGAACGTAAATAATCACTAAAAGCAAATTAAGTAACACAAAATAAATAAATTATTCCGAAGATTTATAATATATTTCGCATCCGCATAATTACTCTAAGTGAAGAGATACGAGGTGTTTTTTATGTCGTCGTTCATATAATTCAGACTCCCTGTATAACAGTGTTAAACGAAATCTGTATACGAACACCACCCGAACAATAGAACATAATGGCATTTAATACACATACAATGTAAGTTAACGGCGAGACAATTTTACCCACAAAATGCAGTGTAAAGGTTTAGCACACTGCAGCACCGCGATACTGCCGAGATCATGCGAGTATTATACATACATAGTGAAAATGCAATCTCGTTCGCACCACTTAATGGTTCACTCGAGCATCCTACGGAACCCTGGCTGCTGTCCAGGGGATTGTGTGAAATTGCTCCAAGCAATCAAGATAGGGTGTTCATATTTCCTACGATTTGATGATAAGTGCGATAGCTTTAGCCTTTTTCCCAAAGTAGTATATACAATAACAAAAATAATAGTCACACCACGAGCTTTACGGTGAAGGATTACATCGAGAGTAAACCTGCATACGTTTGAGAAGTAATTCAAATAGGTATTTTTAGTCGGGTTTGAGAAACGGCGATGGAATAAAAAATATCTCGGATTTAAAGTGGGTGTCATCTTCCTACCCCTTCGTGGACCCTTGTGGGAAGGCATGAATATATCTATACTAATAATATTATAAAGAGGGAAGATTTGTATGTAAGTATGTTTGTAACTAATTGGCTCAAAAAGCACTGGACCGATTTTGAAAATTCCTTCACCATTGGAAAGCTATATTCACCCTGAGTGAGACAGGCTATATTTTCTTTAATAAAAAAAATATGTCCACTCGTGCGAAGCCGGGACGGAGCGCTAGTGTAATAATAAAGAGCCTTGTGAATGTGGATAAAACGAGTGGTCCATAAGTTTAGAAAGAACTGGCGCTCTACTATGACTACCTTCCCCATGTTATATTCCAGATAAAAATCGAGCAGATAGCCTTCACGTAACAGAAGCCCATTGTATAAACAAATAGCTTTCATGAACATATCCGATAAATTAATTTTACAAGCGAATAGCTTGTAAAATTAATTTAAATAAAGACTTTATAAGTAGGTATACTTATTTACAAACGCATTATGTACCTAGCGAAATCGGAATATCAAACAGGCAATTGTATATAATACGAAAATCACAATTTTCTTGTATAACAAGGTCTTTCATACACATTAAAACCTAATGTCGGATTATTTGCGTCATGCCAAATTAAGTGTGCAAATAGCGAAGATATATAATAGGCGAAACATTCGTCAGGTATTCAAGAGAAAATAGGCATTGAGAAATATTGGTGTATATATTGGAACAAATGTTTGGTATATTACGAGATCATACGTACATAATCAATTCGTAAGTGTGATATGCCTGTGCATTCACTTAATGTAGTATAGGAACAAGTCGTTAGGGATCTTAAGATTAGTTAATAGAACCTATTTGTACACATTTTTTATTTCTACCTTTTTAATTTTTTCGTTTATATACATTACTAGTTGTACCCTGTCACGCTTGACTGATGCAAAAAATAGATAAAACAATCCTTGATGGGGATTATATATCATGCTAAAATTTCAGCTCGATCGGTGCAGAACTTCTTGTGTTTTTGAAGCGTACACAAACCAACATAACATTTATATATATATATATAAATATCATCACGCTGTTCCCCTAACA
Organism: Drepana arcuata; assembly: GCA_016069955.1. Taxonomy (NCBI): domain Eukaryota; kingdom Metazoa; phylum Arthropoda; class Insecta; order Lepidoptera; family Drepanidae; genus Drepana; species Drepana arcuata. The sequence goes on from JACCPG010000381.1 coordinate 16,883, forward strand.
GGGTAGGAAGACAAAGTAAGACGCCAGTTCTTTCTAGACTTATATATCTCTTAGATTTTTGTCTGTGAAATAACACAAGTTTTTATTTTAATCTCCTAATGTCAGTTCTAATTTAGTTCAAAATTTTATATTACTGAAAAGACAAGTTTCCACGTCTTAACAGTTCTTATTTTAAAAAGAGTAGTTGTGCAGAGTACGTCCCTTTAACTAACATTAAGACAATTAAAAAGTAATTTAAACATAATTATAAGTTGGCCAGGGCGAAGTCACATTGGCTTCAGTCCAAGACTACAGAGGTTCCTTCCTATATCGACCGCGTTGAAGGCAACAACTGCAATGAATTTGAACTGCGTCGCAATCGGGGATGGCAAATGTTTATACTGAGATAACTAGCCTCAGAGAATAAATATGTACCATTCGCACATACTTCCTTTAAGAATTATTTGTCCGTTTTATCTTAGGTACTACATTTTACAATAATATTATGTTTTGTTATCATGGAAGCATATTTCATACTTTCCATCAAGTGACGAAAAGTATTAAAAAGAAAGAATTACCTGTATTAAAGTGAACGGAGCAACATAGACGCGTTAACATCCAAAAAACACCTGAGCAAGTAAGCACGAGTAAATGTGCATCACGCGATATTAGTGCCCACTTCATCATATCTGCTTATCCCTCGAGGGATTCAGCGTGATGATACGTATGTATCTTACTTAACAAATGTGGTTTTAACGGAGTTTCCTTTCGCATACGATCAGATTGTGGAATGAAATCAAGTCAACCACGGAGATATTTAAAGAGGGTGTAGAGAGAGCATTGTTATGTCGGCCGTCTGGTCTAGTGTTTAGAGCTCCTGACTGCGAAACTTGAGGTCGTGGGTTCAATTCCCGCTGAGGGCAGATATTTGGGTGATGAACACGAGTATTTGTACCTTAGTCTTGGATCTCTGATATATTTACGCATATATTTATCTATATATGTAAATATATCGTTGTCTAGTTATCACAACACAAGCTTTGCTTAATTTGGAGCTATGTCAATTTGTGTGGAATTGTCCCAAGGTATTTATTAATTATTTATTATTTATTGTTAGCATCCACCATCAAGGGTTCTTGCAACTTCAGTGGTATAAAAAAAAATAAGAAAAGGTCAACGGAATCTCACCTCGTTGATAATACCGCAGGTTTTACTTTGCTAGCCGCTATCACCTTTGTATAATAAACAAAGCCTTACGTCTCAAGTAGCACTATCAAGCAGATTCTAGGTTTAGAATGAATCTTGTCTGCCTCGCAAATCAAATTAAGTAGCGGAATGCTTAAGGTCTTAGAGGATTCAATGTCATCTAGATTCTTGCAAGTAATGTATACTGTAATAGATTATAAAGTTTAATAAAGTGGTAGGTAAAGTTAATAATGTGGTCGTTATTAGTGTCATTGTTTTTTTAAGAAAACTGTATTTTCATTGTGAAATCTGGACCTGCTTAAAAACGATTTAATGTCAATACTTTTTAATTATAATCACGCCTTTCCACAAGCCTTCCCAAAGGTAGGTTGCAGTGTGAAAACACTTTTAGAGTATCTTTATCTAATTCTAACTTGACATATGGCGATTGCGTCGCCGTTTCTCAAGCACGACCGACATGAGTCTAAGAATCTTCAAAAACGTATGTATACAGGTGACATCAGTATGATCCTTCACTGTAAAGCTCTTGGTGTGATTTGTCACAGTGTTCGATTTAATTTGAACATATTTTTACAAATAAAACATAAATTGACTCGCTTTAATCACTCATAATTGCTAACATTTTATTATTCTCGATGTCACGGCTAAAACCATTTTATATTAAATCACGAAAGATTTTATCCGTCCTAAATATAAAGATCCATGACGGCGAATCGTTCAAATAGGGAAATTTAATTTTAACACGGTGGATTAGGGTGCATATTTGAGCAATCAAGTCGGGGATGACAGGGTGAGCCGGGAGTAAGTGACCCGGAAGCTTTTAAATTACGCCCGTTGAATATTTTATTTGGCACCGACCGATGCTTCGATATTTCCATTGCCTCTAAATTGTATGTTTTTTTTTCGATTACACCCGTTGGGGTTGTGATTTGTTATTAGTAAAAACCTAATAGCCGTGGTGGCCGAGTGGTTCGAGCAGTTGCCTGCGACGCAAAGGTCGCAAGTTCGAATCCCGACTGTACCAATGAGTTTTTCTGAACTTAAGTACAGTGAGTAGTCGCACCACGAACTTTACGGTGAAGGAAAACATCGAGAGGAAACCTGCATACGTTTGAGAAGAAATTCTAAGACGTATGTATAGTCGTTGAGTAACGGCGATGGACTCGCCATCTGTCACGTTGGCACCTTATATACCTCTGGCGGAAAGTGGGTGTGTGGGTATTACCCATATACCTCTGCCTACCCCTTCGGGGACCCTTGTGGGAAGGCGTGACGTTATTATTATTACCGTGTTGCATCCGTGAGCGGTAGGGTAACACGCAGTAATATTGGTTGGTTACCTGAAAATAACGAGGTTATTGATTAATAAAATGCAACACTTTAGGTGTTTTTCACAAAAAAATTGGCAGAGTGACATACTCGTATATAAGACACAAAGTAACAGAATTGCCATACGAAGTGGCAATGCTGCCAGCCTTCTTGACAACTTTTTTTAAGTAGGCCTATTTTGGTAAATGGTCATTGAAGAATATTAGACTCGAATGCTACAAGCAATTAATATCCTCCGCCAACAGTGCTTACCCAGTGAAGGTTATATTTAAACAAAAGAATTACAATTACCAACATGATAAGAAAGCCTGACGTGCCGGTACATATTTATAGTCTATTGAAGTTTATTTTTAAATTATGTTTATATTCGTAATTTAAAGTTTAAAATTCGAACATTTGTCAATGTCAGTTGAAATAGGAGCTCAAAAAACGCATTTGTCTCCATTTACTTTTCCAGTGAAAAGTCAGGCAGGGTGGTGTGTAAATGTCTACTTGGACTGTAATGAATGAGTAAATGATTTTTCATTTTCCGAATGGTTCCTTTTCACTATTATTGTCGCAGGCGTCCATTCAATTATGAAATGCTCCTTGAAATGGAAGCCATTAGGCAAATTATTAGACACTCAGGGAATAAACATCCCTTGTAATTCCAACCTCAAGCATTCTCTGAGACGTCACACTAAGAATTCTCTTTTATATTCTAGATCGAAAGCATCATGGTAAAAACAGCCTTAATGACAATCCAAACAAATACTACAATCCTTTCCAAGTGGTTAATTAAAATAAAATTAATAATTGGAAATTAAAACAATGTGGGAAAAGTTTTCCACTGACGGTGTCTCCCCCGAACACGGCCAGTCTGAAAACTCCACTTAGATGCGGCTTATTAACGAACTCTGTTCAACGACAAAGTTTTGTTTCGCTTCCCGCAGCTAATTCGTCGAAATGATGACTCCAGCCGATAGTACCGCCTAAGCTACAGAGCTATAGGCTTGAGCACATAGTTTGGCGCGACGAGTTGACGGGTGACGTGGACTGAAAAGTTGTAATTTCGTTAATCTTTAGTAGATAGCTTTTTCTTTGACATTTCACGATGTTAGGTATTTTCGTCTACATCAATACTAATTTCCGTTCCAATTTATTTCGTTTCCAAATTAATAATAAGACAACATTCAATTTAAAAAAAAAAAATTCTATATGTCTGTATTGTCTATTTTTACGAATTTTGAATGAAATTAAATTCGAACGGGATGAAACGATTCATGGGAACCTATCGTTTTACAAACCAAACTCTAGAAGTCCTATAGAAGACATCTCACACAAACATATTTTCTTTGCATCCTAGTCTCTCCAACTAAGCAGGATTAGCGCATAATAAACAAATATGCATCATAGAATACAGTTGCAGTAATTGGATGTTCTCTGTATAAGATTGAACAATCATTAAAGAAAGCAGTTAGACAGTTCTTCGTTGACATTATCTTGTAACTTTTCTTCGGATATATTATGTAGGTACCGTATTATCGCTTTCCTTAGGTAAATAAATAAAAACTTTGGGACATCTTCAAACAAATTGACCTAGTCCCAAACAACACTTGTTCTATGGGAACTAGACAACGATATTAATTATTATAAAGATAGATAGGTGTATACAACTATCCTAGAGAACAGAGAAAGACAAATACCCGTGTTCATTATAAAAATATCGGCCCTGAGTAAGAATTGATTCTTACTGGGGGCCCGCTACCTAAAGCAGACAGACGACCGACAGTATGTCAATGAGATAAACTCCGACAATCTATCGCAGCCAAACTAGATAACAAGGTGTACAAATCGCAGCGTAACTTGCGAATTCGCATCTCGTTGCGATTGGCGATGTCCGGAACTAAACCGAATGGTGGACTAACTTGATAACTTAGTTGGGAACGCTGTAGTGGCAAGAGGGTTAACTTAAATAGAACTATCTAGTGAACCAGAAGACGTCAAATCAAGGGCTTTACCATGGATGTACTTATATTATAATAGCCATGGCTACGGGTCGTAGTGAGGATCTCTTTCTATACTAATGTTATAAAGGGAATTGTTTCTACGCGTTAATATTGAAACACCTAATCCAGAATATCTTTACACGATATCATGGTGATAGTCACTAACAAACTCGCCTAGACCAGTTTAAAAAACCGTTACTACTATATAGTCGTATATACCGTTACTAATATATAGTAGTATATAAAAAATCGTAGTGTATTACTACACTACGATTTTTTAATAACAATTTACTGTCACTCAATCTTCATATACTCTATCAAATTGTTCATCTGTAATTATGATAAAACTTTGATTAGTTATTGAAGGGAAGATGTAACTAGTCTAGGGAAGTTTCTACATGACTATCACCAAGTACGTTATTTTCTTTACTTATTTAATACAATAAAATCTATCGCAAGGTATACCTCTAGTGCTTCTTTTGAGTACTCGAAACCGACAAGCATGCATGAAGAGACTGATGAATGTGAAGGAAGCGAAAGAGGTATATAAGTCTAGTGATAACTGGCGGTCTTTACTCCCTGCCTACCCCGTTAGGGCCACGGCATGATGATATGTATGCAATGTATACTAGGTTCAAAATATAACCAATTTATGAATAGGTCCGTAGTCAAGCTGTCTAATATAGAAGCACAGCACTTTGTAGCAAAGGCGAAGTTCAATATTCCACTTTGTAAGTTCAACAAGCAAACTAATAATACCAACTTGATGCTGTTACAACTATAGCACAATCAAAACTGAATGAGTTGTTGTATATATTTTGTATGTAGTCGTAGCCGTGTGGTTTTAGTAGCCATTTGCAAATGCAAGATTGCAGGTTCTCGCCTTTTCTCTGGTTTTTTTCTTCCAACGCTACTAGCACCCGTTTGATGGCAATTAATTTTTTATTATTTTTTCGATTTCGATTCGATTACAGCCTTAAAAACCTTAAAATGGCTATAAGAAAATCATTTTTTTTTCATAAAGCTTTTGGTTCATTTCATGATATATGAATATCTAAATGCAGAGAAATAAGCAAATACATTATGAATCTCGAAACTCTCTGCCTACCCTGTTAGGGACCCGGCGTGATGCGTATATGTATGTATGCAAATTACGCATCTTAACCACTCAACATACACCCACTCAACCAAACTCCAGTAGTCCCACAGAGGCATGACATCCGTATTTCGGGGCACAAAAGCGAACAAATGGAAGATCTCAATATAAAGTCAGCTCACAACGGCTGTATAGGTGCAGACAAGTTTGGAGCGATGGGATTTCACATCACACCCAAATTGGGTCACAGTCTAGCTGAACTAAGCGCTGCATAATTAATGGGTCTATCCATTCGCAATCTCTTAACCCCTCCGATATCGCTTACAATCGCTTCAGGGAATGAATCTGTCGACACGACCGCCTATTCTTTGGCTGTGTTTTGTTTATTGTTGGCTTATGTTGACACTCTGTTTGATTTTTAGAAAACTAATAAATAAAACTGTTGTTTCATAATATGCTATGGCGAAAGCTTCTCAAGAATTTTTTTTAACATTTCATTTCAAACCTTATCTAACCATCGAAAGTATATCAAAGCAGAAAAAACAGCAGACGTATCGTTTCTGCAATATATTATACGTTAAAGAGAAGTAAGATTTATTTGAATCGCGTTTTTTGCAATTATTTCCACGTGATATGTAAAATGTGTGTGCTCAGCGATTGTCAGCCTGAAACTGGGTCAGAACCCCCACGAGTCGCCGCATACTTAATATCATTGCGCGCTCCCAAACCTTACGGATTTTTTGTGACTTGTCTATGCACTTAAAAGTTTAAACGTCGAAGTTTTAAAAGTCGCTATTCTACTTAAATAATATCCACTAGCTAAAAATGTTGAAAGGTATCTTTGAAGTAGGTTAATTGTTTTTACGACATTAACTACAA
>JACCPG010000383.1:3495-15206 GCA_016069955.1 Drepana arcuata
ACAATATAATAATATATCCTCACACCTTCCCACAAGGGTCCCCGAAGGGGTAGGCAGAGGTGTATAGGTTATTCCCACACACGCACTTTCTGCCAGAGGTATATTAGGTGCTAGAGATATAGAGAGTTATAGAGTGATTAATAGCTAGATAAGCATGGCATATATGTTTTTAGAAAAAAATAAAACAATCTTATAAGATTGAAACTGCAGGTCAGAGTTTGTTATTGATATACCTGTCAAAGTACTAATGAGTTCTCCATCCTTTTTCCACAACTTGATAGTTTTGTCTGCAGAAGCAGTGGCGTAGACACCACTACACAGCTCTAGAACAGACCATACTGCTGCTTGATGGCCTTTGAGAGTCAATGGGGTCATCTTTGGATTGTTGGTGTTCCATACTTTTGCTGTGCTGTCCCAGCTTGAACTGTTAATTTATTGTCAAGTTAATTACAACAGTGCATGCAATACCTTTATATAATTTATAAAGCATACTGAATAGTACTGATTTATTTCTCATTGAAATATATGTTCATTGGTTCAAGTGCAATAGTAAAGGCGGTTTATGTAGATTGATTTATAATGTCAGCTTGACCAGATTGGTGAAAATATATTAATAACTTTCTGAATATATCAATCTTTTAAATACATAGTAATTTTAAAAATTACCCCTGCTATACAAAATGTAATATTTTGCAATAAATAAATGTTACTACCCCTTCGGGGACCCTTGTGGGAAGGCGTGAGGATATATTATTATTAAATGTTACAAACCTCAAAAGTATTCCAGAATCCCTGGCTGGGTTGACACTACAAACAGCATTTTCATGTCCATCCAAAGTTATTTGAATGGTACCATCCTGGAGGTTATAGCCTAATATTGTATTGTCATTGCTGCCAGTGATAACGATGCCTTCGGGAAATGCTACGCACGGTGGGAACCAGCAAACGCATGACACAAAGTTCTTATGTCCTTTGTAAGTAACGACGTTCACAAAATCTTTAACGCTACGAACAAAAAGTCTCAATAAAATCAATACTTTTCCAAGAGACGAGGTTATATTCAGTTAACGCTGTAGAGTTTATGTTAGATAGAGTAAATAAATACAAGTTGTATTTACTCACCCTTCCGGATGCCACAGTTTAGCCGTTCGGTCACGAGAAGCAGACAATATACAAAATTCCTTCGTAGTAGCGACACATCGCACGTCCAAGGAGTGTCCACATAACACAGCGCTGAGTTTATAATCGGGTACAGCCATTTGTGTGATACTTGTTAGTTTATTTCCGAAAATGCTGTGTGTGAATGTGATACCTGGAAACAATAGCGGCTCCGACGAAAGTTGTCATGTCATGTTGACGTATTCTGCGCTCATGTCATTGTTTATATTTCTTCTCTATGGCTTGGGATTTTAGGTGGTGACAAAGATTACAATATATTGGTAGGTGATGACTGATGGTTTTAAGGCAGAATCACGTGGTTAGGATTTTTTATTAAAGTCTGTTAAATTATGTTTTTGTGATCTAAAGTAAGTAATTACTAATTTCCAGGCATTTCGTGGCATTGAGACATGACTTACTAATTAATTGCTTACAAAAATTTCGGGGAGCATTGACCAACGTGTCATCCAATTTTTTTTGTGAGAGAAAGGCTTGTGTCTAAAATATTTTAAATACCTTACAACAACAGAAAATTAAACAAATAAACATATTGTTTGACTTAATCAAAATATGATGTACGAATGTTTCTTAACTGACATTATTTATTATTTTAATGCCCACATTGATTGGATTGGAGTCTTATTGTTACTGAAGTAAAATTTAACTATTTTATTGAGTAATATAATTCAATAAAGTTTAAGAGTTCAATAGAAGAAGGCTTCAGTTATTGGCGTTGAAGATGCTCAGGTGTGACATTTGTGACAACCCTGATGTGACGGGACCTGTGGATGGAGGCGCGGCAGCGCGATGTGATCCGACCCGATGACCGGTGTTCCTGTTCGGTTCGGAATTGCTGGCTACAGACTATCTATACATATATAATATCTACTTCACTTTGTTGTACATTCTGTCCTGTAGTGTAAAGATGGCGTCGACGGTGTGTGTGTCTAGGTGCCGCTTGTTAGCGAAATTAGAAATAAATCGTGTTTTGTGTTTTTCTCCAATATTTAGGGATTTGTCCAATAACAGGGTGAGTATGGAATGTTTTATTCTATGAGCGTGTACCCTAAATACCTTGTTTTATTTAGAAATATCGTTTGCGAGACCAGATTTTGTTATTCACGTGTGATAAAGTAAAGTACAACTGACTGACTGATTACAGCAAGCCGTAAATTGTATATATATAACAGCTGTTTCTGAATGTCACGTTATTAAATTAGGGAGTTTTTTTTTCTATAATATGTGTTTTAGTGGATTGTAGTGCGTACGTAGATATAAATTTTAAGCTAAAGAGGTTGTTTTGTATTAATTGGGCAAAGTACTTTAATAAAAAACAATGATGTTATTATATTGTTAAACTTTTCTGTTTTGTTTTCACTTTATTATTCCTGCTAAAGTAGGTACCAAATTGCAACTTTTTTGTATCCGAGAATTCAGCGATGAACAAAAATAAATTAAGGAATTACGTTGTACGCCTACACATGTCATTAAATTATTTGGGATACAAACTGGTACTTATATTTGTTAAATCACTGATAAATGGAGAAACTCTGTCAGTCACTAACGCAGGAACTTGCTTTAAATTTATGCAGTTATTATAACGAATGGGGACGTGTTTTTTGCCTGAGTTTGGTTACCAAAGCAATAAGTAATAGTTTCTGCAAATATGTTGATAAATATTACAGGCATTCAATAAAAGAAAAATATATGAGGGTATTTATTAGTTTACTACTTTATTTATTAGATGTGATTAGTCACACCACGAGCTTTACGGTGAAGGAAAACATCGAGAGGAAACCTGCATACGTCTGAGAAGAAATTCAAAGGCGTATGTATAGTCGTGCTTGAGTAACGGCGATGGACTCGCCATCTGTCACGTTGGCACCTAATATACCTCTTGGCGGAAAGTGGGTGTGTGGGTATTACCTATACACCTCTGCCTACCCCTTCGGGGACCCTTGTGGGAAGGCGTGAGGATATATTATTATTATACTTTATGTACGTATATGTTTGTATTCCTGTAGGTAATTTGATACCTATTTAATGGTACTTAGATTATTATTCATCATTATGTTTATTTCCGTGCCATAGCAATGTTACCAAATAAAATTTTATTTTATGATTTAGTCACAGTAAAGTAGGTAGTATACCCATTTATATACCTTTATCTATATTACACGATGGTTATATTTTAACTCGCGTAAAAGAAATGAGATGATGACCATATCACATATGTATAGATGCCGTCAAGGTTACGTTGTGGACACAATCAGTTTATAGTTCATTGATCCTAAGCCAGTCTGTTCCATATTGAAAGATTAAAAAAAAACGTTTCCTGCTTGTTATATTCTAGTAAGCTTCATTATAATATACGGGCCTATGTACATATATATATATATATAGTATAATAAATCATCCTCAGCTCGATTAGTTCCGGATTAAGTCATCGCCGAGCGAAATTGTGTTAAGGGGCCCTTGGATTGCTTTGAGTTGACAAGCTTATGGTTTTAAATAAACGAAAAAATCTTCTATTTAAATGGATACCCCTATGTAAAAGAGAATCAATATTAAAAAGGGAAACCTGGAGTCTGTTTCGCTGTTACTTCTCCTGTCAGAATTTTTTTCTTGGAAACGGTGATAAAAGCGGTTCGTGCAAGTGCCCCCCATAGACGCAGAACTGGCTAATCTTGCTACGTCGCTTATCCACTGATCACTCGGTCTCTCACGGGCTAGGTAAAGGGACTAGAGCGTCAAATATAACAGGTGTATACTTACCTCCCAAAATAGCAATATTAACCTACTGTGCCTGTCATTAGCTAATACACCTTAAAGTATCAAAAATCATTCGCGCGCTGCCGACCCTGCAGGAATCTTTTCACACCCTTCTTGAAGAACTCCATGCTGTACTCTTCAGGGAAAACCTCAACGGGGAGCTCATTCCACAGCCTGAGCGTTCGCGGAAGGAAACTCCTTTGGAACCGCGCAGTGCGAGACCTTTGTGGCTACTTTAGTAAAGTTCTAAGACGTACGAGCTGTTACTTAAGTTGGACGGTGTAAACGAGGTCTGTAAGTCCAAAGAGGATTGGTAGATACAAGAGATCACAAGAAAAAAGTAGAGAGTACTTGATTCCCTTTGATTAATTCGTTCATTGCAACTATTAGTACAGTAACTCGGCCACCATCGAATCGGAAACGTGCAAGTGATATCTCAGGCATTGCTTTGTCGTTTTCCGAATTCGACGTTGTCCAGTTTTGTCGTTATCCAGATTCGCCGTACTCTAGATTCGTCATACTCCATAATACAAATTGTTACTGAAACTGAATTTTAATGAAAAAAATTAAAACTATGTTGCTATTATTAAAGTCGCATGGAATCTGGTTTATTTTCATTCCATATGTGGGAAAAATGTTCACTAGTTAAATTTTGTCCGAGGGGCCCCCTGAGCTTGGGAGCCCCGGGCACTGCCCCTTCTAGCCCTCCGATAGCTACGCCACTGAGTTCCCTATGCGTATTATTTATATATGCGGCGAGAATTAGGTGTTATACCTCTGCTTAGCCCTTCAGAGACCATTATGGGAAGGTATGAACATATATATGTCGGCCGGGAACTTCACGAGTACTCGAAACCGACGAGCATGTATGAAGAGACTGATGAATGTGGACGAAGCGAAAGAGGTATAAGTCTAGAGAGAACTGGCGCTCTGTACTCTCTGCCTACCTCGTTAGGGACTGAGCGTGATGATACGTATGTATGTATGAATATATAATTTTTCAATAAAGTTTACTTCTATGTACAAGTAGGTAAGTCACGGTTACAGCGTAGCCTCCCCACCGCGCCGCCTTTCATACCGCAAAACGAAGGCAACGACCTGCTTTCAATTGGATTCCAAAACTGATGTAGATTAGACCTTTCGTCACATTTAGCTACGTATGATCGATTGCTAAAACCCGTGGTGGCCGAGTGTTTCGTGTAGTTGCCTGCAATACAAAGATTGCAAGTTCGAATTCCGACTGTGCCAAAGTGGGGTTTCATAAACGACGTTGGACCCGTTATATGTTGAGCTGGTACTTTAACATGCTGCTCCTTGTAGGAAGGCGAGAATACAACATAACATACTAATACAATTCTAAACAAAAGATAAACTAACTTTCATTACAATTCAGCACAGTAAACTTTAGTAATAGGCAAGTCAACTTTTTCACTTTTTCCAACAAAGCGGCGAAACACAAAAAAAGTTGTTTTACTAACGAGTTGAGTATCCTGTTACAAATTGTCTCCTTTAATAATGTAGTTTTAGGATAACGGCCTATGGTTTGTTTACTTTAATTAGGTAGGTATAATATTTAATAAGTACATATTTCCCTCTTACTTCTTCGGCCACAGCACAGACTGTCTGTGGAGCGGAACCAATGGCCTAAAATTAAATTATTTTGAGTACAGAAACCATAAAACGAACGTCAAGAAACAGACAGACTTAGCTTTATTAGACCAGTATTCCCGCAATATGTACATACAAGTAGCACTTGGTGTCAGTCATACTAAATTTAATTCGTTCAATACGTACGTTCCGGAGATTCCGGACCCTTCCTAAATGTAAAGAATTCATGAGAAGGTACCGACCGTGTTGTGGGGAGGAGGGTAGTGATCAGAAATATTTTTGAATACCCAGTCAGGATACCCTAAGACGTTACCAAGACATACATATATGAACATTAAAGTCCGTCCGATGAGTTGGAGGTTTTACTGGAAAAAAGATCGTAAGAACGTTGAGAATCTTATAAAGTTTATTGCCCCTGCTGTCACTAACCTACGGTAACAACATTAGCCTATGCATATACTTTAGCCTAGTCTAGATTGTAAATTTAAATGAGCATCGGGTTTTAATATTCAAGTCTCGAAGCTATCCTAATTTGAGGCAAGACATATGTGGGTGCAGCTGCAAATTTTTATTGCATAGGTTTCCTTTTGATATTCCAGTCGTATTGAGTGAGTCATTAAATTAATACTTGCAAACTTTACACTTGTAGGTACATTTGATCAGTCATCACTTACACTTTTGAATAATACGTGGGTTGATTTTATTCTAGACTTGCCGTGCCTCACGGGTTTACGTCCCTTTTGGTAGGTAGTGATGCTATATGGCATGTAGCGCTTCTCAGTGAATGGTGTCTTCAGTAAGGACATAACTACTCTCTCGGAAATATTGTACAGATACTACATACATTGATAAAGTTCCTGAAGCCGGTCACTCAGTTTGCAATGATGTCATTGCATGTTTGTGGATGTCTCGGCTCAGGCGAACACTATGAAAAGCGTATGTTTAACTATGGCGATCGTGTGCGTATGTATTTAATTTGGTAATTGTATTTTTTCTTTCCAGGAGTCGTGGTGTCGACGATGGCGGCCTTCGCGACGCTCCTTTTCCACAAGCATATGTGTACATGGTTCCAAAACATCACCCACTAAAATTGAACACGAGAAATCTGAAGGTAAGCGGACAAATAAAGATCAAACAGTTGATAACATATATTTATTACAGAAATTAAGTGACCATCACCAAATATTACGCTACATTTCGATTGGGAATGTTAATGCCTAACTTATTTATTATTGCTTATGTTATTATTTAGAATTTTGATACATGTTTTATAGCTAAATATAAACAACGTGTTTTTTTATTTAATTTACTAGCAATAAATTAATAGCGTTATTCGAATATAGATCACATTATTGGTGTAAGCAAAAGCTTAATAATCTAGAAGTTATCTTAACAAAATACTATTTCATTGACCTATTACTATTTAAACTATCATAGCATGTCTCCAATACTTCGAACTCCTCGAAAACCATTTCTCCAAATTTTCCTGTCGTCGTTTTGTTTTGATGCAAGTTTTCGTTTACATAGTAGAATTTCTTTTCAAAGCTATGTTCATCAGTTGACTGTTTATCAGCTGCGTTTTCAGCAGATCCATTGCATATCTCTGCCATCGCGTCTTCTTTATTATCTTCAACGACTTCAGGGATTTTTTGTTGCACACCTACCTCGCATCTCTTATTACTACTTTCAATGTGTGGGCCGACTTCAACCTTGGGTTTTATAAACACTCTCTTATCTTCGCTATCTTTGTTTTCAAAAGGAGTTTTTGCCACACCTTTGTTGTAGCTCTCGAGTCTGCAAATTTTATTTTTCACAGAATTTTCGTCGTCATAAAGCAGAGGTGGATCTTCTCTTGAGTTCTGTCTCCTGTACTTTCCTCGGTGATGGTTACTGTCATCTGTGCCGGTTAGCTCTAGTCGACTACTACAACTGTTAGATTTGACTAGTTTGAATTTAAATCCTGGGAATCCATCACTGTTCTTATTGTTTTCTTGGTTTTGTTTCTCTATTTCATTTGGTGTCGTTGGAGTTTGCGTGTCTGTAATCATCTGTCTATGTTTATCAGCCACTAGGCAGGAACATTTCACTCCTCGACATTTTGTTTGGCACGAGTAACAGTCTCTACTGCAGTTTTTTTGAAGACTTTTAATTTCTTCCATAATAGCTTTCGTCATTGGACTTACGGAAGATCCAGTTTTAGAGTTTAAAACTTTTCCTCCATAGTAAGTGACGGAAGTTCCACATTCACGTATTTTTCTTAGAATATCGGGACTGACATATTGACTTTCACAACAAAAGTCTTGTGTCATTGAGTCACAAAGGTATTCATCGCTTGAACTGTACGCATTGTCTTTTAAGTTCTTGTGTGAATATGGGCTCAAACCTTCAGTATCATAATCAATAGTAGAGCTGAGATCTCCGCTAGATACACCGCTAGAGAGACTAGCATTATCCCATTTCTTGTTGCCAAAATTTGTGTCGATTGTTAATTGTCGGATAACTTTCTTTCTACCGCCGACTTTGCTTCCTTTGGTTTCTTCAGTCAAGTTCCTGTAAGATGTAGCTCGTCTAGATAGGCCATTTGTCTCTTCAATTAATGGTGGATCTCGAGTTATTGTTTGTGACATCGGACTCTTCATTTTTAACGTATCTTCAAATAAGTTTCTAACTTTCTTCACTGTATCTGGGTTTGGTAGTTCTTCTTCTATTATTTCTTTGTTTACTCTGATAGGATGGTAAAAAAAGTGTCTGTGTATAGCATTTTTGGACTTATCAACATGTCCTAAATTGTCATTCTTCTTCAGTAAAGTGGGTGGAATTTTGCATGTGTCGGTATTTTTTCGAGGTGCTGGTTCGATTTTTGTTCTGACAGGTTCTATTATTACTATGTTGTTATTTACCAGTAACTCCTGGAAACTGTAATCTTGCAAATATTGCAATAAACCATCGAATTGAGCTTCTTTGCGATAGTTAGCTATCATGCTGTTTTTAAATAGCTCAGATTTCATAACTTTATATCTGACGTGATCGAATTCATCACATCCTTGTTCGTAGCCTTTAGCTTTAATCAAAGTCGCTTGAGTTTTTTGGTTTTGATTATCAAGACTACTGAGTTCTACAATCTCAATTTCTGGCGTGTCTCTACATAGTTGCACCTCAGGTTTTCTTATAATTGGCTCATCGTTTGTATTAGGTTCTTTAACGATTTTCTTTAAGGGAATCTCTTCTATTTCTGAGTCACTTTTAACTTTCTCTGTTTCATCTTTCCATAGCTGCTGTTTTGTCTGACTAATTTTTCGTATGCTGTCCACTATTTTAACACTTTCTAAAGATTTTATTATACTTCCAACAGACAGTTCTGGCTGACATTGTTCACCATCGTTAGAATCTTGTTTATTCTCTTTATTGTTGTTGTTACAATCTTCTTGGAAACTCTTACAATCCTTCGCTTCAGAATTATTATCTATCAATTTTGACCAATAATTTTTAACGGAGTTAATTTTTTCTTGGTATTCGATATCTGTCTTTATAACATCATGCAATTTATCTTTATTATTATTTTCACATTTTATGTCGTGATTAAATCTTGTTTCATTGTGGGCTTGTGATAATATATCAGTTTTTAAAGATTCATTGTTTTCTTTACTTTCATGAGCCTCTTTCTCTTGAATATGTTCGTGCATTGTTATTGGTGTGTTCAGTTTTTTGTTCTTTGAGTCAATCACTTGCAAAACTTGAGGTCGAGACATGGCTGCGCCTGGTTTATTATGAATGTATATTGGTAAATCTGTACTATCTTTACTATCCTTAATTATTAATTTTGGAGGAGGTTTTTGGAGCTTATGCTGAACAGGTGCGAAAGTATCACTTTTCCCTTTTTTAAGTTTAGGTACCGTTGCTTTTACTACTTTGTTTAATTTTATGGTTATAAAAGGATCCTTAGGAGTATAGTTACTGGAATAGTCTATAGCATTACCAGTAACTAGGGTCTTAATTTCTTTATTACTTGGTATAATTTGATCAGCACTTTTGATTATAGTCTCAGCTTTGGGAACAGATATGGGTTTTAAATTTATAGTTGGTCTTAACTCTGGTAATGCGTTGACTTTGGACTGTTTATTTATATCAGTATAGTTATGTGGAAGAGGTGGATCTATTACTATTGTTTGATGACCACTTAATGGTACTATAGCTATATTGGACTCTGCTGTAGTCTTAAACGATTGGACTCGTGAAAGTAGAGAATTTGTTTTAGTTTCTTCAGTGCTAGTGGGATAAAAAGTAGATTCTACAGGTGTTGTAAAACTTCTTTTTACGGTATCCGGGCTAGGTAAGAGATTTATATCATCATCAGTAGGATCTCTTTGTCGCAATGAATAATGTTTCTTAATTCCAACCCTAGATTTTTTTTCATGTACCGTTGTATGGATATTGTCGTTTGACAAAGATTTAAGTATGTTCACTTGTGGCTTGTAAATATTAGATGCAATTTTTAAGCTTTCTGACTTAGTAATTACTTTATTATTTCGGATTGTGCCCTCAATTTCATTTAACTCTCTTTCGTTTTGATGTGTATCTGATCTCAAAAAAAAGACGTCTTTATCGTCGGCGTTGGAACTGTCAACAGTTATTATAGATTTCAAGTCATCTTCTAGTTTTGAGAAATTTTGTATCAATGGGGGTTGTGAGTTATCTGGCAGGTAAATGGACTTGTTGGTGTGTAGTTTGTTGCTCGGGCTTATCGGTTTGTTTAGTTGACCATAGTTTTCACTTGTTTTTGATGATAAAATTTCACGGAAATGTGTTTGTGCCACTTCGTAAGTATTTTCACAGGGAATGTCTTCTGGATCTTCTTCTCTTAGTTGGGCGTCAATACGTTCTGATTTCCTTAAACTTTTACTTATATTAATATCTGGTAAAGAATAGTATTGATTTTCAATCAATGTCGTTACAAAAGGCTCTGTTGTAATATTTTTAGAGGATGTGCAATTACTTTTTGAAGAGTAATTATCACTGTCTATGTACGTATTGCTAACATAAACTTCGTTGTTTTGTTTTTTTAAGATTTCGTTGAAGAGGTTTCCGTTAGTTTTCAAAAATGAGTCTCTACGAATGTCCGCAAACGTTTTCTTCTTGTTAACGTTTGTGTAAATAGGATCACCTTCGTGATTATTATTTTCAGAAGTGTTAGTTTGCGATGTAACTGACGTTGTCTCTTTAAATTGTGAGTCACAGTACTCGTCAATTTTCTCCGCGAGTGAATTTGCTAAGAATTCTAATTTGTGTGACTTATCAGTAGACGATGCTATGGAAATAGAAATATAAGAAGTAATACTATCAGGCGGACTTGATATAGTTTCGTCGTTTTCCGAAGCTACAGACTGAAGATCATCTTCGTTCTCCTCGAACAATGTTAAGTTGGTATCACGATTTTCTTCGTTATTTCTTTTTATTGAAACTGTTTCATAAGGTTCTGCAGGGACAACCTGTATCGGATTTTCTTCGCCTGTTTTTTTCTTTTCACTTCGACTTAAGCTATCATTAGTAAATGATTTTGGTGTGCTTATATTTGACCTTGCCTTATCTTCGTTATCAGTGCAGTGGTCGTCTGTTATGTATAGTTCCTTACTGGGATTCGGTGATATTAGGGACCTTACTGTCTCTGGTGAACTATCCTTATAATGTTTTTTGTTTCCTTCGAAATTGTAATGTTTCCTTACGTAGTTGGAATCTAAGCTATCAATTTCACTTGGGTTGCGCGAATGCCCCACGCTGTCTTCAGAAAGATGTATTGGTTTTACCTCTTCATCCAAATTAGGCCAACTTCCACTTACAGATCTCGAGTTGCGGCTCTCGATACGGGATACTGTGTCCTCTTTATCACGTTTGTCAGTGTCCTCTCGTGGCTCGCTCTCTCTGTGGGCGTTTATATCACCGAAACAAGACGCGGTGCTGTCGATGTAAATACTATCCAACACCTCTTCTTTGGTCTGATATCTTGTACGCCCAGGCAACCTGAAAATGTAATAAATTATATTAGCAATGATGTAACTGCCAGTGTAACTGTAAAATGCCATAACAGTATATGTTTTAAGTGGTTTAATATTTGAGAGCCGCGGTAGCCGAATGTTTGGAGTGGTCGCCTAGAACGCAAAGATTGGAAGTTCGAATTC
>JACCPG010000384.1:9148-28241 GCA_016069955.1 Drepana arcuata
ATTATTGCTAAGGCGAACTTAATGCCGAAGGCATTCTCTTTCCATTCGTATATTCTATTTCTATTGAGAACTTTCATATTTAGCAAAATAAATCTTAATAGCTTGTTAATGGTATTTAAACATTATTTCAAACATACTACAAATAAACGAATTATACTTTTTATTTTTTTTATATGTACTGAATCGTGAACTTGCAAAGACTAGTAACATTTTTAATTTCTTGTTAGGCATTTGAAACACTTTTGACAGTTATTAACGCGTGATTTGTCTCCAGGATACTACAAATAGCGAGTCATCGAATCGACATCATTACGAAAAGACACCCCAATCTACTCAATATGTGCCCGTATTTGCGTTGAATGCACTTGGTAAGTAATAAAAATGCCATTGCCATTTCGACAAATGTGTCATAATAATACGGGCAAACTAAAATTCCATGTTTAATTTCCAGGCAAGTATTACGTCCCTCTGAACGTTGACTATGCCTGCCTATCGAGGTACCTGGGGCCATACGACGTCCTCGACGTGCGTTCCGCGCATGTAGCAGCCCCCTTACATCCGGTCACCATTCACGTGAACTTCCAGCCATACCTCAACTACCACGTCAAAAGTGAGCCCACTGAACGAGAATGGCGAGCTATGTAAATGGCAAAAACACTTGTATCCAGTGCATAAAAAAGCATTTAATAATGAGTGACATTAGTTTCCGCGCCAATTTTAAAAGTTCGGCATACTGTTTTGGCGCCATGGAAGAATGTATTGTGCGTACCTACCTATCTATATAGCGATGGTTTTAGAAATTCTAGCTACCTTCCTGAGTCAATATCCTCTTGATTACTTCGGTGATTGATTATATTAGTGCAATATAGGATAAACAAATTTTTTTTAAAATATTTTTTCCAAGAACTAGTCGTTGAATTGTTTTTTTTTTCAAATACTTCTTAGAATTCTATATTGAGTGCACACACACACACACACACCAGAAATCCTATGAGGACTACTGGAACAAAATAGTGTTTCGACATGTGACGATGGATCTTATAAAAACCTAACTTATATTTGAAGGTTAGAAATTACAAGCCCCAGGTTAAAAGTTGTACTTGGGTAGTTTTTCAATAAGGCCACATGTTAATATAATCCAGCTGGTATCGCCATGAACTTAAATTTATAAGGCTAAGCTAGGACAATATTTCTTGTGTTCCGGATGACGGCTGTGATAAGTAGCTAAAGGTGTAAAGTCGAGTCAGTTATTATCTTCATACTTGATTTCATACACTGGTACATTCATATAAGATAGGTATCGGTCGATAAGTTTGTATTAAAGTTGCTTTTTCTGAAAATGTTTCAATAATTAAGATTAGTACAATAAGTATGGTGGTGAATGAGTGTCGCCGCACGTCGCGGACGTGTTTAAGACTGAGGTATGAATATACATTACGTAATTGATTTAAAGTATGCTAAAGCACTCATACTTAAATACATATTCAATGTGTCAAATATTACGTAATTCTAGATGTAAGTTAATATATGTTACATGTATACATACATATTTTGTAAATAAATGTTTAAATATTTTACGTATTATTTGTGAGTTTTTCTGAGGGACCAAGGTAAAGGCATCGCATTCAAACGAAGATTTTCATGTAATTAATTATCATAACATCTTTTATTCTATATTATTATTTTAAATTTTACATGCTTAGTTCAAACATTAAGAAAAAAATAATAATATTTAACATCTGGATAATATACAGCTCTACTATTTTATGATCCACTTATGAGATAATAAAAAAAATTATATAATATATTGCAAAATATTCCATTGTTACATCGAATATCTCACATAAAAATTAATCAACGAGGAAGGGGGACAGCCAAGGTGGGTGCACACAGGGGAGAGACCAAACTACCAAACTAGTGTAATATGGCAAACGATAGAGAGTGCGCTTTTTGTTCACCATAACAAAATATAGCTTTCACTTATCATTAACTATCATAATATATACACAAATAGTTGTCTACTGGATGATATTAAGAAATTTTATCACAAAGATTTTCACTAATTTACTACAGAAACATTGAATGGTCAGACTGCATTCTGCTCCCAACACTTAGGTTATATATATGTACAGTTTTGCTGCCATATGCAGTGTGGTGTTTATAACATTTAGTAATAGCTGGTTGCTCAGTATACGGCATAGTAGCGGAGTGCCACCACTGTATGAAACTAGAATGGAACGTGGGCTTCAAACAAAAAGCAAACGGTTTTACAGAATTTTAGTCAAGATGCCCTTAGACAAACGTCGGTTTTGATCGGTACGTCAAAACGAAGAGGTATTTGTAAATGCAGAAGTACAGTTTTATACTCGAGCCTAGTTCTCCTATAAGCACTCCTTGCCCATAGGTATACACGGATTTTTGGAAAACTAAATGTCTTTTTATGGGAAATGTTGGCAATTTGTAATGTTGTTCACAGCAAAATGCACTCTAACGACCTGACAATAAGCATTAAATCCACACTGTCTAGCAGACAACCAGATCGAAATATATACAAGTATAATTTATATACACACTAAGACCTTCCATCAGGCCGGCTGCACTTCATATTGCTTCATTTAAATTGATTCCATCCAAAAATAAAATGATAAAAACCGTACCTCAGTTACAAATTTTATTACAAAAAGATTAATAAAATATTGAATTAAATAATATCGACTAAAATAATCCATTTATCTGCGTGCAAGTGTACAATAATCATTTCTCTTCTACACCTATGGGCCACACCTTTAGGTGTATTATTGCAACTCTTTCACTATAACTAAGTTATCATGATTATGCATACAACGCGTCCAATTGCAATTAAGTAGTCATTACCGTTACGACCACCGATGCGGTGGTATAACGACAATATAGCGATTAAAATCAATGTTTTTACTGAGTTGGCGATTTGATATTATAATTTCCATCGGTTGCAAATAATTAAAAATAATGAGTATACGACTGAATTATAAAATAAATTGTCAGGAAAATTTGTAACAGCCTATAATTAAAATCGAAACCAAACAATTGACTCTATCATTGACATGAACAGAGGAGAGTCTACTGAACAAAACGGGAGCAGCCACCATAAATACAAAACACATACATATATATATTTATAATATACAAAAAGCACACAATTCGTCAACATGATAACTTGTTGAAAACAGTAAAAATATAATGCAAAATGGTTCTCCATAGAAGATTAATCTGAAATGCAGTCAAAATTGTAGTACTTTTCGCGTGCATTGGATAAATGCTCATACAAGGCCTTAGAGCTACCGGGCCCATTGTTAAAAGTGGATCCAATAGGATAACACTGGGCTGTATTGCAACGTAGTCAAACTACATTTTAAGAATATTAACTTGTCTAGCAACGCTTATACGGACTCCATGACCGTGTAGGTTCGAGTAGTGGGAACGTGGCAACTAGCGTGACTAACTAATGCTACGGCTAGCATATCCGACCTTATCTCCCGTACAGCGGCCACAGTGCGAGTTCCAACTATCTTACGAAACACACTGAGGCCTTTAGAACTATATACGTTGTAGTGAAGAAAACTTTAGAAGATAAAAATATTACATCAAAAAGTGGATATTGTATTTTCCTTTGAGATCTCTTAGAATTTTAGTAATTTATATAAATCAATTGGATATTGTGTTCTCACGCATTGGCACCTAAAATCGGACGAGACGCTCATAGTCGTTAGACAGCCCGATAATAAATATAACAAACAGAATATTTTGCAAGAATCTGCTAGATTCCTTAGATCACTGGGTCGCTGGCTGTGATTATTGCTTACTTAGCCCGACGTTACTCACAACATCAATTCGTTGTTAGCTCATACATATAAATATATACATATAACAGTAGACAAGTACAACTGTAGAATTTCAATTAATATGTAAGACACTTTATACACTGCACTTTCAGCATGCCTTTCTTGCACATTAAGTGCGTCCAAGTAAATTAAATATATTTAGAATAATTTTATTACTTCATAAAACCTACTGTAAAACCTTATTGCTATATAATTTATTTACAAATCCTCTTTATTACCGACCATCTCTAGATAATACAACCCATCCTCATGCCGTGTGCAGAGAAGGAAATTCTACAGTTGCAAATATTTTTATTTATTGCTGCAAATTCAGGTACTATACAAATAGTGCAGAGCGCTATCGATACTAAGTAACCAACTTAAGATTTTACTTATCGATACCGAACACACAACACAGAAACCGTATATTATAAAGAAAACACCAAAAGACAAAATAAAGACACTATCCTCTACAATATCTAGCACTTATAGGACAATAGCATGTAACCCGTGGCCCTACAATATAATACCGACACTATTGCGTTTGAATAAGGTGTGATATTGTACAACTAATGTGATATAGCGATTAGAATCAAGCGTTCGTATATTGTTACATTCAGGATCAGTCAACGAGCTGAATTGTGTGAGGAATACAATCGAGGGGGTAGATTCTACTCCGCGCCTCGCCCAGTGCTCGTGGCAGATACAAGCTCCCAGCTGGCGCGAGGGGCAGAGTAGGCCAGGGTCCAGAAGCTACTCCCATAATCTAGGGCCTAGATTCTAGGACGTGTGCTCTCCCGGTGTATGTGTACCCAGCTGCCAAACGCACTCGACTTGTGATGACGGCCCAAAGATAAGCTATATCTTTTGCAAAGCATGCGCCTAAATTATAACACAGAACCTCTACATATGGCTAGTGCGTATGCGAATGCGTGTTAAAACGTGTCGCTAACGAGATACTAGGACAGGACAGACCTCGGACCCCCGTAAAGTATATGCTAAAGTACGTTAAACAATAAAAACAACTATAATTTACTTAAACATTATGCGTACAAAAATTCCATCCATCGTTCCCTAAACACACTATCGATAAATCGATAACAAATAAAATTATCAATAAGATACATAAACAATGTACATATATAAAAATCTGTTCATATAGCATTACACATACGTACCGAGTAGGTTACCTACTATTCTTCATTAATCTTAACTCTCCTATATACACTATGTACAGAGGGAAATAAAAACAATTTGTACTTGCAGAAAAACCGTGAAAATATAAAGAAAATATACAAAACGCGCGCGAGCGCGTGCCCTAACACGTACTCATAGAAAAGTTAATATTAATCATTATAATACAAGCGACGGGCCGGCGCCGACGTGAGATTTACAAAAATATGTCTTATTTATATGTGCATAGAGGCGATCGGCTGCCTCTACCTGTCGCACCGCTTCGCACCAGCTCCATCTGTCAGACAAAGCAAACTGACACGTTAGAAAAACCAAACAACCTTGCATTTAAACATTTTTATTTAACTATTTTCTATACAATATTACAATTTGTGTAAGATGCCAATTATAAAGTCTCAATATATACAAAATAATAAAAAGACGTGACAATAACGAAGCTGTATCCAAACCAAATTAATTAATATATTAACCTTTATATAGTAAGTAAGTAGTAAGAATAAGGTACATCTACGATGTATACAATATATGAATATTAATCGGCTCCCCTCTCCATCACTCCCTGCCCGGATTCCAATTATTTGCACTGGGACACATATTGCGTTGCATTGTAAACCTACTGTGTCTACGCGTGTCCACATTTGGCCCCGTCGAACGGAGTTTTGTATATAATTCAGTGGGGTGCGCAGGATGATTTGAGTTACCATTAGCTTTATTGGGACTATATTGTGTCGCGTTGGGGAAATTCGCATTAGAGAGTGGGGCCAGTGGGACATTGCTCATAGGAGTGTGTCGAGGAGCCGCCGTGCAGGCGAGGATGGGGGTATTGGGAGTGAGCGTGTGTATCCCCGAAGGCGTACCAGTTTCGGTAGGCGGGCGGGCTTCCTCGTCCTCTGGTAACGCGAGGCCGAATTCCCGCCGTAGCCTCGAACTCAGGTTCTCCCTCTGCCGCTCCGAGGCGGTCGGCTGCGCGTCGAACACACCTGATACAATTACAGTTACAATGATTACAAATTGAACCAAGCAGTTCTATGCGGTTTCATAGGAATTGTGTTGCGGACGTTCTTGTGCGATGAACTCTTAGAGCGAGATTGAGGCATGAGATTATGTTTGTAGGGTTGGCATCGCGCGGTTATCAGCGTAATGTTACAATACAAACGTCCACAAACGGCGGTTACAGCTTATATACCAACAAGCGGGCTGTATGCATGTCATCTTAATTGTGAAGATTATTCGGACAAGTGTTACCATTCACTGTTTTAAATCAAAATAATATATATATATATGTGAATTTTTAATTGTGATTTAGAACTAGGAAATTCTGAACATTGTAAGGAGCTATTATATTTTATACGCGTGATATATTTCAGTGAAATCAGTTTCTGTTATCTAGAAAACCATCGG
Source organism: Drepana arcuata (assembly GCA_016069955.1). Lineage (NCBI taxonomy): Eukaryota > Metazoa > Arthropoda > Insecta > Lepidoptera > Drepanidae > Drepana > Drepana arcuata. Next base: position 15,604 of record JACCPG010000384.1, read on the forward strand.
TCAAAACTGTCGCTAATCATTGTTTTGCAATAAACGAAGACTAAGTGGTCGAGCGCGCTATAATTAGCTCCCGCCACGGCGACTATTCATCGTGTTGACATCATGCCAAGCAATAATAGACTTTGGCAGTGCGCAAATAAGATTCATAAGAATTGCCGGCGACACGTCGGAGCGCCGAGGATTATCTCATACGTTTGGCATGTGTGCGAAAGCAAAAAGCGAGCGTACAGTATGAATAAATAACATTTGAATACTGTGCGAGCGTTGTTTATATATGCATTGTCAAGGCCGTTTATAAGTGGGATTATACTCTTTGTTGTTACGAATCGTACCTTTGACAGAGTATGAAATCATACTTCTTTAAGTAAGTCAGATCATATCTTTATTTGATGTGGATTATTAAATAATAACAATAATTATTTCTATAATATTACGACGGCTGATCGGTCTAGTTCGGTCGCGGGTTCGTTTCCGGCTACGACAGGATATCATCGTGATGACCGCGAATAATTATTTGTAGATACTATACACCTGGAATTCCTTGTAATTATCTATATAAGTATTTATATTCAGTTCCACACGCGCTTGGCTGGAGGCCTTGGTCTCGCCATTGCCCGTTTAAGATAGCAAAAATTCCCAAAACTCACGTTACGAGAGACTAGAAAAAAAAATCAGTTCCACAAAGAATAAACTATGCTAGGATTGGAACTGGCTCAATATAATTATAATATAATATAGCCTATGGTGGGGCTATATTATATAACATAATATATCCTCACGCCTTCCCACAAGGGTCCCCGAAGGGGTAGGCAGAGGTGTATAGGTAATACCCACACACCCACTTTCCGCCAGAGGTATATTAGGTGCCAACGTGACAGATGGCGAGTCCATCGCCGCTACTCAAGCACGACTATACATACGCCTTTAGGATTTCTTCTCAGACGTTTGCAGGTTTCCTCTCGATGTTTTCCACCGTAAAGCTCGTGGTGTGACTAATCACTGTACTTAAGTTTTAGAAAAACTCATTGGTACAGTCGGGATTCGAACTTGCGACCTTTGCGTCGCAGGCAACTGCTCGAACCACTCGGCCACCACGGCTCCTTATATATATTATAATTATATTGAGCCAGTTCCAATCCTAGCATAGCTATATCTATATCTCTGTGCCAAATTTAATCCTTTTCCAGTTAGTTTCGCTTGTAAGAGCAAACATCTTCACGAACTTTCGCATACATTTATTAAAGGTTTGCAATTTTTCTTTAATTTATTTACATACATACATATCATCACGCCAAGTAAATTTATTTATATGAAATATTATAATAAATTCTTAGCAGTTAAGCTGTTTACTGCATATAAGTTTTGTTGCGTCGATATACCGTGTGATAAGCTCTTTACATAGTTAGCTCTCTGTTATCAGTGTTCACAGAAACACACTTGATAAGCGGAGGTCGATATTTTGTGCCGTCAAGCGTTAGTTGTCTACAAGCTTTAGAACTAGCGATATAACTATCATACAAGTCACAAGTGAGCTGAATTGGCCTAGATGCTACGTGCGACACCTATATCTATGGGAGGAGACTATATCTATTTCGGTTAAACTTTTGATAACAAATACATCATAGGTAGTTGTCAGCTACCAAGTAAGCTGAATCAGCCTAGATTTCACGCGCAAGTAATAAGTAATACTTATTTTTATATCATTGGTAATAAGCTTAGTTTTGATTGATTCGTTTAGCTAAAGATACTACTATACCTATAAGAGGAGGTTGTTGAAATAATTGGAAAGTTGAAACCGCTTACCATCAGGCGGACCGCATGCTTGTTTGCCACCCAAGTGGTATAAAAAAAAAAAAAAACAAATTGGAACGTACTAGAGGCGACTCAGAAACCTAGTCCCGAATTGCTAGTTAGGGCCTCTCATCATTCTCAAATTGCTGTGAAAATTATAGCGTTTTTAATACGCTTTTATTAGCTTGAGACGTATGTATGTTAGTATGTAACGGAATCTTTGAACATGATTTTAACCCCCTTCAAAACGTCGGATTAACTCGAAATTTGCCATACTTATTAAGGACCGATGACAATTCAATATTTTAAACATTTTTCTATTTTTTAGTTGGATTTTCTATAAAAAGTGTATTTTTTTAGTTTTTTTTTAACTATTATTATTATCAATTATAGCTTATTTGAACGATTTCTGGTTTCGATAACTTAAGTACATATATGCCATACCGCTCTCGCTTCATCTGTATTCAAGAAAAGGAGAAAGGATTCAGTAGTTTTTGCAAGAGAATCAACAATCCTCACGAATTTTAGCATTAATTATATAAGTAGGATTTAGGTACCAACTTCAGAATGCAGGAGATAAATATGAGTAAGGACATGCGTAGGATGAACACATCAGTATGTAGGTAGAACATACATACAACGCGCAGAGTCGATACACGATGAATATAACAACAATGTCGAACTTCAGTATGAACAATCAAACATGTATATTTATATGACTGAGGACCTATTTAGAGGATAACAGGTTTTTTTCCTATAAACGGTAGTTACTTATTCATTTATTTCCTATTGAATTTTGCATGCCACCTATTTTGATGCCCAACATAATTAAGCTAATTCTTCTGTGCACACCCGCTTCCATGTTTCTCCTGTCAAGGGTGGTTGACTGGTAGAAAATGCTTTAGCATCACTATTGTACTTTAAATGGGCATGAATATTAAAAAAATAAATAAATATATCCTCACGCCTTCCCACAAGGGTCCCCGAAGGGTTAGGCAGAGGTGTATAGGTAAATTCGAAAGAGATGAACAAGTGACCGAGTGTGCTATATCGGTAAATGGGCAAATTCTAGAGCAAGTGAATGAATTTGTATATCTTGGAAGCATGTTCACACGAGATGGAAAGTATGAAAAAGATATTGAAAGAAGGATAACTGCCGGAAATAAGGTGAATGGAGCCATGTCGGCGTTGATGGGCAGTAAAAGTCTGAGCAAGAATGCTCGAGTTGCTGTCCACAACGCGATATTGGTACCTACCTTATTGTATGGCAGCGAATCCTGGGCATGTCAGAGGAAGTATGAAAATAGCTTGAATGCAGTCGAGATGCGATCTCTTCGAAAATGTGCGGCGTAACGATATTAGATCGAATCCGCAATGAAGAGATTCGCAAATCAACTGGAGTGAATGAGGGCGTGATTGTAAAGATGAAGAAAGGCATGTTACGTTGGTTTGGACGCATAGAAAGGATGAGTGAAGAAAGATTGACGAAACAGATATACAAAGCAAAAGTGTGTGCAAGAAGAGGCAGAGGAAGGCCACGTTCCAACTACCTGGATCAAATAGATCGGACTCTGAAGGACAGGAACGTTGAGAGTACTCGAAACCGACGAGCATGTATGAAGAGACTGATGAATGTGGACGAAGCGAAAGAGGTATGTAAGTCTAGAGAGAACTGGCGCTCTATACTCTCTGCCTACCCCGTTAGGGACTTGGCGTGATGATATGATGATGATGATGTATAGGTAATACCCACACACCCACTTTCCGCCAGAGGTATATTAGGTGCCAACGTGACAGATGGCGAGTCCATCGCCGTTACTCAAGCACGGCTATACATACGCCTTTGAATTTCTTCTCAGACGTATGCACGTTTCCTCTCGATGTTTTCCTTCACCGTAAAGCTCGCGGTGTGACTAATCACTGTACTTAAGTTCAGAAAAACTCATTGGTACAGTCGGGATTCGAACTTGCGACCTTTGCGTCGCAGGCAACTGCTCGAACCACTCGGCCACCACGGCTTTTGGCCTAAATAATAAATAAATAGGGAAGTATAGTGGGGCGCGTTTTGGTGGATGGCACTATCTATAGTAAACGCAGTGTCGTGTTACCTTTGTGCGGCCGGCGTAGGGGCCGGTCGGCGTCGTGCGGTGGGGAGAGCGCGCGCGGCGAGGGGGGCTCACCCGACGAGGCCTCGCCCGACGAGGCGCCCGAGGAGGCGCACGACCACTCCGCGGCGCCCGCCTCCCCTTCGCCGCCGCCCGCGCCACCGCACACCTGCCTCTTGCGGTACTCGCTGATAGAGAGCTGCACGAACCCAAACACGACACCTTAATGCCTGATGTCTCTAGCATACGCTACGATTTGCGAATGTGAACGAATCGATATAGTGGTACAAAACTCATGACGGATTCTGCGTGATATGTTGCACAAATCAGGTACATACTCATCATCACGGACAGTCTCCCTGAAGAGGCAGAGCGAACAGAAAACCAATTCTCTCTCGACTTACAGATCTCTTACGCTTCATTCACATTCAACGAAATACAACGTAATGAAAAATCTCCGTTGTCTTCAACGAAAATTAATAAGTTTGCACCCCTATACAGAACTTTGAACAAATATTAACGAACCACTTGCAGTTTTATGTTTAAATTAACCCATAAACAATGAATAAATTTGCAACCATTACGCATTTAGCCTCGCGCTGTTAGACATACATAATTGTTTTATCTAATCTGAGGCCTTGGGAATGAATATATGCCACGGTGCATTCACAATAATATCAGAAAACATATATGCATGGTCCACACTATAAGGGACCACAGGTTTTGAAAACTACCTTATCTTTGGTCATCTGTATATGCGTATTACACTTCTGCGTAGATCTTGTGGGAAGGCAGAATGTGTAAATTGAAATGCACTTGATCAAGATTGCAGATTCGAAGCCCGATAGTCTGTAATTCTCTGCCTTGACCATACCACGAGTATCACGGTGGAAGACATGAGAAAGAAGAATTAAATTATGGTTAAGAAAATGTGTCTTGTTTGAGAGATGGCGACAAGCTCGCCACACTAGAGTAGTGCCCTAGTTTCCACCGGTCCTGCATTGCCCACCGACAATTGAAGACTACTGATCCTTGTGATATGGATACTAATGTGGGATATGTTTTCCCTGCTGAATGGTAAGACAAACAAAGGCCTTACCTTCCTCCTGACGGGTTTGGGTTTCTCAGCCGGCGGCGGGTTGAGGCGCGGGTCGTTGCGCGCGCAGTAGGCCTTGGCGGCGGGCCGCGGCGGCGAGCCCAGCAGCGCCTTATTGGAGCTCATCAGCACGCCGGACAATATCACACTATTATTCGAGTCCATATTGTTCACGCGCGTTAGTATCTCTTGTACACTTTTTAACTCGTCCGCCGGCGTAATACTGTCTTTGTCGAACAAACTATTGTCTAAACTTGTAGTCCTATCTATTGCACTCTTTATTATCGACATGTTGGGCACGTTTTCGTTGATCGGCGACTCCGCAGCGTACGACTGCGACATATTGCTGAAGATGCCCGAGAACAGCCCCATCGAGCTGAACCTGGACGCGAACGGCAGCGTCGAGGTCTCTAGGACCGACGGCCGCTCGACCGTTATGCTTTTCTCCTCTGGCTTTTCTGGAGACGCAGGCTTCACGACTTTGACAGGCTTCATTGGCTCCTCGGGCAGGGGTATAGCTTCAGGTGGTGGTATAATGACAGGCATCGGACTGGGGTCCTCGGGCCAGGGAATATTTTCCAGCGGCGGCATCGGTATTGACTCAACTGGCGGCAAAGGTATGTTCTCCGGCGACACGTGCAACTTTGCGTCGTCATGTATGGAATTGCTCAAATCGTCGTGAACATCCCCATTGACATCGGGCGACTTGGAGCTCGAGTCGTTCTCAGTCCGCAGCTGAATACTGATCTGGTCGTCCACCATATTGAGATCAAAGTTCAAGTTCACCTTCTTCCGTTTCTCTTTAGGCTTTTTATTTCTGCTTTTAAGTATTTGTATGTTCTCCGTGTGAAATGAGTGTATCTTCTTCTGTATGTCGTCCATCTCGTCCCTCTGCGGCGAAGAATTCCCGCTCGTGTCTGCAGACTGACAGCTGTTGAGTTTATCATTCGGACTTTCAACTCCTTTCCCCTCCTCGCTGTTATTTTCCATAGACTCCTGTATCTTCGGCTGCGGAATAGTGTTGTCTATGTCCATAGCCACGACTTTATTGTAGTTATTCTCATCTGTTTCCAAGTTGTTGTTATTAGTCCTCAATTCGTCGCCAGGTTTGGGTATCTCGGGCGGCACTTCTTCCTCAGGCGTGGGCACACCTATGATCCTCCTGATGTCTTCGCTATCGTGGGGGCCCTTTATATTCACGTTGAGCACGTCGTGGTCCATATTGCATTGGTCGTCGGAACCCTGCCCGCTATCAGACCGAGTCCTGTCTCTCCCGTATATACTTTCCATGATATTTCTCACTTTATACTGTCGGCTCACTGACTGACTGTCATCTTTGACAGGAGAGTCTTCCGACGTCAATATAGGTGAAGTCTCGTCATGACACTGCATTGACATATAATATAGTTAATCAAAACATAGAAATAAAATCGTAGTGCATGTTTATAAAATTAATGTACAAGCTTTTACTCAATTCATATAACATTTATACATAAATGGTATTTAAATTAAATATTTATCAATCTCGTTGATGATGTTATTGATACATATCCTGATACTTGATGTTATAAGGAGTGGATTTAACAATTATATTTTTTTATTATTAATATATTATAATAAATTAAAAAAGCCATGGTGGCCGAGCGGTTCGAGCAGTTGCCTGCGACGCAAAGGTCGCCAGTTCGATTCCCGACTGTACCAATGAGTTTTTCTAAACTTAAGTACAGTGATTAGTCACACCACGAGCTTTACGGTGATGGAAAACATCGAGAGGAAACCAGCATACGTCTGAGAAAAAATTCAAAAGGCGTATGTATAGTCGTGTTTGAGCAACGGCGATGGACTCGCCATCTGTCACGTTGGCAACTAATATACCTCTGGCGGAAAGTAGGTGTGTGGGTATTACCTATACACCTCTGCCTACCCCTTCGGGGACCCTTGTGAGAAGGCGTGAGGATATATTATTATATAAATTTAAAAAATAAATTTCAAGGTTACAAAAATGTATTGCTAAATTCGTCGAGGACGCAATCGCGGGTAGCACCTAGAATAACAACCATTAGCAAAAAGCCAACTTAGCTTAACTACTTACAGGCACAATAGTGTTCTGTTCACAGGATAAAGATTCTCTTGCTAACCTTCGCTTCTTCAAGGGGGTCAGCATCTCATTTGGTGGTGATTCTGAAACAAATACATCTTTATTTAAACTTATACACTGTTCAGATAAAAAAGAAAAAGAAACAATAGCAGACACAATAATGGATACCAACCTGTAATGGGGCAGTCACTCTCCTCACTAATGGCCTGGCGGAGCCACCTCTTCTTGGCACTGTGTTGGGGTTGTAGCGTTACAACAGGCGGAATAACTTCGGCAACTTCTGGAATAGGGGTGCTTCTAGTAACCCTTTTCGCTTTCTTCGGCGGCCTGTTCCTCTCCCGCCCGGGGGTGCTGGGCGGGGAGCTGCGAGCCTCTTCGTCGTGGTCCAACACCTCCTGGCTTCCGCTTAGGTCACCGATCATCGTCGATGCAACCCTAACTAAGCTCTCTAATGAAGGCGCAGATACTAGAGATGGTCTGTAAGGGGAACGGTAGGGTGACGGTGTGCGCTCCGGCGACCGTCCAATCCATTCGGTGGCCATAGTTTTCTTGGTTTTGGGTAGTTTGAAAGCCGACTCTACCGAACCGACCGCAGCTTCCACTAATAAGCACGCTGAGCTAAGACCAAGTTCCTGAAATATACGACACGTTTGAATATCTCACCGAATATTTAAAAAAAAAAATAAGGATATGTTCCAAATGGTTAGTACCTCATTGACAGCGACGTCAGCATGTCGCTCGTGTTCGCTAGAAGGTACAGTGTGGTCGAGGCGGGGCGGCGGCGATGGTGGCTGCGCCTCGTCTCCCGACGTCATCATGTCGCTGTCTGCAGAGTTTAGCCGACGGCGGTTGGACTGCGATGTTGTACGTGCACGCCCTTTGCGCCTTAACAAAACAAACCAATCAGGGACAGCCTTCGGACAGTTGACTGTCGACGGGCGACAGATTGTGATTTAACGGTTTCATTTCGATAGATTTATAATCTACCGACAAATAATGAGTTAAATTGTAAGTATGTTACGGTTCACAATCTATTGACAATTTACAATCTGGCTAGATAGATTATAATCTAACGGTATTTACAATTTTACGGTGTTATATCGTATAGCGATATAGCTAGTAGTGTTTTAAGGTTTCAGTCGTTTTTTTTCTGGAATAAAACATATTATCCTTTATGAAGTTAATCAAGCTAGCAAGCAAGCGTTCAATGGTCCATTGCTTTACAAATTTTCGCATTAATAATATTAGTTGGATAAAAGCGTATGTAGTGAAAGAGGACTGAAGTCTAAAGAAGACGCCGGTGAGGTACTAATGTATGTACACCATATATTTCCAGTGAAATGTAAACTACAAGAACAATCATATTTATTAATTAATAAGTAATGGGCAGGCCAATTATATTTATTTAATCATCCTTTTTCCTTGTAATCTAAAGTTGTATTACAATATACGGTCGTAATTCAGCATAAACATAACATTCGTACATATTATCATCATGCCGGATCAGTCACGGGGTAAGCCGAGATTAGAGTGCCAGTTCAGTACATAATATAAACGAGAAAGATGCATATTCTAATCTTTGTTTAGTCAATTAATTTTTTTTTGTCGGTGATTGTTAGTTAACGTTGTCGGGTTCGATTTTGAACCCTAATACTATATTAAAAGCGTTTATGATTTATGACGTAAATTACCAAGTGTTTTCGCTGATTCAATCACAAAATAATGTTAATCTCAAGACGGAGAAGAAATTGAACACATTAAATTCTATAACCTAAGATACCGGCCATCGGCACCTAAATATTTCTCGTCGGCGAAGAGTGGCTTTAACGCCTGCCTACCCCTTCGGGGACCCTTGTGGGGAGGCGTGCAGATATATTGTTATCAACTATCAATTATTCAAATAGCTGCGGGCAAACAGATCACCAAAGTGTCATTACAATGGGACGAATAGTTCACGCCAATGAATTTTAGTCCAAAAGTCTTCGCAAGCTTGTGCAATTACAATTCACCATTGCAACGCTTACACAAGCAGGACAAATTATTTTACAAGTGGCACAGGACGATAACGCCCCAACAACTTAAATCGAATCGATGGAACAGTCAAATGGAAACTTCAAGAGTATTCGAAACCGATGAGCATTTACAAGGAGACTTATAAGCAGTTGAACTGAAAGAGGTCTGCCAGTCTGAATGTGAAGGAGCCTCTGCGTAATGATATATTATATCTATGTATGTTGTAAATAATTTTTGTATAATATGTATGTATGTACATGGGAAATAGCCGTGGAGAGAGCCGTGGTGGCCGAGTGGTTCGAGCAGTTGCCTGCGACGCAAAGGTCGCAAGTTCGAATCCCGACTGTACCATTGAGTTTTTCTAAACTTAAGTACAGTGATTAGTCACACCACGAGCTTTACGGTGAAGGAAAACATCGAGAGGAAACCTGCATACGTCTGAGAAGAAATTGATAGGCGTATGTATAGTCGTGCTTGAGTAACGGCGATGGACTCGCCATCTGTCACGTTGGCACCTAATATACCTCTGGCGGAAAGTGGGTCTGTGGGTATTACCTATACACCTCTGCCTACCCCTTCGGGGATCCTTGTGGGAAGGCGTGAGGATATATTATATTATTATTACATGGGAAATAATAACACTATTTAATTTGAATTTTGAAACTATCCAATACTAAATTCCAAAGTTAGGTCTGCAATCGAGAGTCGGTCGGCTATTCTAGTAGCCGAAATAGAGCGAACTTACATAATGAAAATAGAACACTGTACTATTGACGATTGCATTACTGTGTAGTGTTCTTATGATTGTACATATATAGTAATCACATATTGTTGTTTTGTTATGTTAAGTGTTATCGTAAAAATAAACCGGAAATAACTTAATGGTATTATTTAATTGGTCGAATGCGATAATAAAACATAGTATTGGGAATATTTTGTACATTCAAGCGTTATTCGCTGATGCAGCAGGTACTGAAAACCGAGTACCTATGCGCTAATCGGTAAATAGGTAGCCTCTGATTTTCTAGTCTGTTAATTTTACCTATTCGCTTCTCCTTGACGCTTAGCGAAATATATCGAGACTTTAACGGTAAATAAAGACTTTAAGACCCTAACTAACATATAAAACAAATGAGTGAAAATAGATCAGCAACTGACATTCAAAACGAACGCTTTTGGGAAGAGTTCTTAAAAGCTAGAACAAATAGATGAATTTAAAGAGTTATAGATGTCTAGGCTAAAATTTAAAAGCATGATCATAACTCACTTCCGCCTTCTCTTGGTAATACTGTGTATGTCTTCTTCTTCGTCTTTCTCTGTTGCATTGGGATGGGGATCAGACTCCCTTCTTTTCTGCCTCTCTTTCACCTCTTGCTTCCGCTGTTCGGCTTTCTCCATACGTTCAAATGCCTTCATTATAGCCTCCATTTTGCGCTCTTCTCGAGTCTGAAATGTTTTTTTGTGTTACTAACTACATATCACCAACTCTAGAAACGAAAGTTTATTCCGACCTCTAGTTTTAAAAACTCTTACGGTATTTACGATACAAGAGACCTTAAAAACATATAAAAGAAAACATTTTACACAGCACCCACTGACCTTAAATAAGACGGAGCCTAGTATGCCAGTAACAGTAATATCACGCATTGTAGAATTTGATCCCACGATACCATTAAGCAGATAGGAAGCAAGTTCGGTAGCATAGTCATCATAATTAATATGTAAATTAAAAGGAAGTCAGCTTACCATCTTTTTCTTTTCCTTCTCCTTCTTACTGGTCGGTATTTTATCCTGAGAATCATCTGTTTTGTCATCCAAGGAGTCCTGGTTCATACAGGTCGTCCTACTCGACCGCGAAGATCGTTCGTGGCAGGCCGACTTTGGTATAACGTCAGTCTTAATTTCTTTAGGTTTCTCTTCTTCCTTGGGTGGCAGTGGTGGTGGCTCTGGTAATTTTTCATCAATCTTTTCATCGATTTCCTCTTCACAGAATAAAGCTTTTGGGCTCACTACCGGTTCAGGTATCATTGGTACTTCAATTGGCAATTCTTCTTCAACTTTAGGCTTTGGTGGTGGTGGTGGTGGCGGTGGTGCTGGTGGTTCCTCTTCTACTGGTGGTGGTTCCTCCTTGATGGGTTCCTCAATTTTTTCTTCAGGTACATCTTCAATTTTAGCAAAATCTGGTTCATCAATATCCTCAGGTTTCATCTCCTCTTTAGCAATTAAATCTATTTCAGATTTTATCTCTTCTACAGGTTCCTCTTCTTTGATTGCTTTCTCTGGGATTGGATCGTCAAAGGTAAGTGCCATTACTGCAGCAGATTTAATAGGAGATAAAGGAGAGTACTCATGTTTGACTGGGGATTTTTTCTCCGATTTGATTGTACTTATTGGCGAAGGGTACTCTTTGACAGGAGTGGTCAGTAGGAGGGCGGGAGGCGGCGAAGCGGGGGACGAAGCACTGAAACATCTATTCCTACTCCTCTTCTCTCTTGGTGGGTAGTCCACACTCTTCCTTGTGGCTAGTGTGTTCAAGCCGTTAACTTTACAATGCTTCGGGTTCCCGCAGGCACACGGCTGCTTGCTCCCATCCGTGTCATGTCCTACAGTTATCTCTGTATTAGACTGAACCACTCCAATGGTGACCAAATACACATGTAGGGTGCCTTTGACAATGCAATGTTGTAATTCCGCATTGGGCTTACACGATCTTCGCACGAATCTCGCTTCGTTACCGTACGTACGGGTGTCTATACATATTTGAGTGTTGTCCTTCGGTAATCTGTAGAAGAAAACAAATGGTCCAGGTTTCTGACTGCCGGCTCTGGCAGAGTTCTGTAACTGTGGCCTGTGCTGGTTGGACAGCATGTACTTGCCTCTCAATTCAATCACAGGAGTATTGTCTTTCAAATCTTTCGTTGCTATCAAAATTTTCCCGCCGGCGTGCGGTACTGTCGTACATAAATGGGCGTTCAATGAATACGGCATATTCGGCGTATTGCCAAGCTTACTACTATACTTCATAATCTTCGCCCTGAGCTCGGGGCTGTAGTGGTTAGTGACAGCCAGCTCATAAGAGTCTTGCCAATGGGACTGGTTAGGGAGAGTAGAGCTGTATTTACTTCTATTCAACATCATCTCTTTCTTTCTTTTAACTCGCTTCTCTGTCAATTTCCTCTTAGTACCTTTTCTGATAACTTCCGTTTTCTTGGGTTTTTTCGGGCCTCGTTTAGGAAGCGCCAAAGAAGGTTGAGGCAAAGGCGGCAACACAGGGGCGTTCGAGTTATATGTGGTAACACACGAGCCGCTCGTATTTGTGTAAGTCGTAACTGTGAGCAACCTCTTTCTTCGCTGGCCAGGCAGTCGACTAGTCTCTGAAGAGTCCGTATCTGACGCGCCCAGAGCACTGAGTTCCTCTCTCTTCCTAAGCTGAATAGCATGCGCATGCCTTCGGTCTATGGGCCGCGGCAGGCAAAGCTCGCACATATACGCGTCCGGTATGTTCTGTCTGTCTATGCCCATACAGTCTACGTGC